>LR568558.1:0-45133 GCA_900536345.3 Caenorhabditis sp. 39 LS-2015
CTAACATTTGTAGACAATAAGGTAATATCTCTCGCTGCGATGAAGCAAAGTTTTCTTAAATTATTTACAGAAATCATTGCTTTTCAACGGTACAGGCCTTCAACATGGAAAATATCTAGAATCATCCGGTGCACTCGACTTCTAGGAAGTGGATACTGCCATGTTGCCCCGGACGGACGATCGATCCATCTATCTAACCCTCGATTTCTACCTATTTTTCACATACAGTACCGGTCACCACCGTAAGAGCCGATAGATTTTTCTCGTCAAGAATGACTTGCTTTTTCGGAAAAGTCAACAAATTTCATCCGATTCAGAGTGAAACGTAACCCGGGTTAAAAATTTACAGAAATTGAACGGAGAATGCCGCCGTTTGGGTCAAAATCGGAAAAATTTAATCGTGGTTACGTTTCACTCAGAATCGGATGGAATTTGTCGATTTTTCCAAAAAAGCAAGTCATCCTTGACGAGAAAAATCTATCGGCTCTTACGGTGGTGACCGGTACTGTATTTATGCATTTTTTCCATTTATTTCCTAATAAATTTGATTTTAAATAAAGCGATTCCCAATATTCAAGCAAGAACAACAAATATGCATGAAATGGCCCATCGGTGGACGAGCGCGCGGGCGACGAATAGCTCAACAAAAAATGGACGAAGCATGGGTATTGCGTGGGGCACTATTTAGACTTGGCTGGTACTTGCGTCGCCCGCGCGCTTAGGTACGCGTGGCCCATCCGTCGACCGTGGCAAACTGCCTGTGACACCAAGTGTGCGCGGTGGAGGGTCATGATAAGCGCGCGGTTTCCAGGAAATTAACGGAGATTTATTGGGGGAACATGTAAAAAATCAATCAATAAACCAGAATTTTCACAACTATCATTCCCACGACTCCTAGAAGTGTTGAATAGCCGAGGTTCGCCGATTTGAAGACGTTGGACCTGGAAATAAACGGAATTTTATTGAATTTGTCAGAGTTTAGACTGGGAAAGTGTGTATTTTGTATTTTGTTATATATCTCTAGAACGGTAAACGATATCGAAAAATAGTCAACTAGAGAATTGTAGCCCTTGATATTTTGCGTATTTTTGTAGTTGACCACTTTTCAATATCTCTAATGGTTCTTGAGGTACGTGGCAAAATACATGCACTGGACTGATTTCTTTACCAATTGTTCTCGTTCTGGAAATGAATTCGTTTTCTGATGATTCTCATTGCTTCCTGATTCATATCCTGATCATTTCCATCGCATTGTCTCATCCATTTGCCCAAAGTCAACAGATCCGAAGAATCGGAATCGAAGCTGAGCGGCAGACCCAGAACGGCCACGTAGCGGTCTTTTATGCAGATTTGGAGGGTTTCTGTGATCTGGAAAGTTGAGACATGTATCTCAGTAACGGTGAGAGATATCAAAAAATAGTCAATTATAAAGTTGTAGCCCTTGATATTCTGCGTATTTTTGAAGTTGACAACTTCTTGATATCTCTTACCGTTCCTGAGATATAGACTACCAAAGATTACCTATTTGCAGGCGATGCACCATGCGGCACCTACAAAGTGCGCGCTGGAAATTAATCGATATCTGGGTCCCGGTGAGAGATATCAAAAAATGGTAAACTACAAAAATACGCAAAATGTCAAGGGCTACAATTGTTTAGTTGATTATTTTTTGATATCTGCTACGGGGACCCAGATATCGATTGATTTCCAGCGCGCACTTTGCAGATGCAACATGGTGCATCGACTAGAAACTGCAGATATGCTTGACGGCGTATAACTCAAAAACCTTGAGTGCTATTGAAAAATTGTCAACTACAAAGTTGTAGCCCTTAATATCCTGCATATTTTTGTAATTGACAATTTTTCCATATCTTGTACCGTTCCTAAGATAAATAGCAAAATAAACAATGACATCTACGATTTTGGTCAGAAATCGTTGTAATTATCGATTTTTTCGATTTTTTCAGGAAAAAACAGTGATTTTTAGCAGAAATCGGCAAATTTTAGTGTTTTTCCTTTTGCTACCAACCTTACAATCCAAATGGAAATGCGACGAGCAAATGAAATTGTAGTATCTCAAGTTCAACTGTTGTTCCGTGATACCATGCAATCCCAGCGATGGCTCAGCCCCAGATGCCTTCGAAATGGCCTTCATCGCCGGCGGAATCGCTTCTCCGTTGACATCATGAGCGATTATCTGTCCTTGAGGAGCTCCGAGGAGCTCTTGACCAGTGACATTGACAGGATCCGAAGGTGTGGTGACATCCGCCACGTCATCAGCCAGGATCACAGCTACAGTTATAGTAAGGAGAAGGAGCAATATGGTACTGGAGGGTATCATTGGGAGGTAAGGGATGATACGAATGAATATGGAATAGAATCGAATGGTTCCCATCCACGGGCGGTTTGGTTTTATGAGCCGCCCATGGGGGCTGGGAAGCAGACTGTAAAGTGTGTTTGGCGGCACCGAACCGCATGGGAATGGAATCGAATGGAATCGAGTCAAAACCGTCCAAAATCGGACGGTTTTTGATTGATAAAAAATCGAGAATTTGGACGGTTAAGACAGGAATAATAACCCCGACGTTTCGCAACCAACTAATTTAGGCTAACATAAAGGTTAAAATATGAATTTTTCAACTTTGCTCAAGGCTGGTTACCAATAAGCCATGGGAGGGTCTGGAAACCCCGACGCTTCGTAACCCTGATGTTTCGCAACTTTCTATTTTGTAACCTCAACGTTTATCAACTGCCGACCCGATGTCTCGACGTTTCGCAACCGCGACCGAACAAGATTGTGAAGTCTGTTTGGCGGCACGCAAACGCATGGGAATGGAAATGGAATCGAGTCAAAACCGTCCGAAACCGGACGGGTTTTGATTTGATAAAAGCGTTGACCTATCCCTCGAAACCCTGAAGTTTCGTAACTTCGACACTTCGCAACTATAGCAGGAGGAAACCCAAAATTTTGTAAAGCCGACGTTTCGAAACTTTCCATGTTGTTACTTTAACGTTTTTCAACTTTTTTTTCGCAAACATGGAAACAGAATTAATTTCCTTTTGCTAACAGAAACAAGAGAAAACAGTCAAAAATGAGGAGAAAAGAAGTTTTACAGTGAATTTGGTTTTGCGATGGTTCTAAAATTTCCAGGTACTTCAGATGCAAAAAATCTTTGATACTTGTAGTGGCGTGGCCTGTGGCCATTAGTTGTGGTCATTGATTGTCTGACAGATATAAAAATCCAAAGAATCTGCGGTTTAGCTAGATGGAGAGTCACTTTTTCGAGACACCAATATCGCAAACTGCTTCTAACACGGTTTTCACAAAAAAAAACAATAATTCGGCGAATTTTTCGGCGGTTACGAGTCAACATGTGCGCTCTACCGGCCGATTGGGACACCCTGCATATGTTTCATGTTTTTTCCCTTTTTGCTCTGATTTTTCTCGTTTTTGTCCCTTTTTATCTAAAAATACATTTGATTTCTTCCGGAAAACAGTTAAAAATGAAAAAAAAATTGACAATTTCCGTCAGTTCCGCTTCCATTTTCGAAATATCGAGTTTTCGATAAAAAATTAAAATATTCTGTTGAAATTAACGAAAACTCATTGAAAAACAACATTTGTGAGTTATTGAGTATTTAATAACTTTCTTATTATGTCCGGATTTTCGTTCTTCCGTTTTTCCGTAAAAACTCTTCCACCTCAATCTTAAACATATTATCCATATTTCGAACCCCTCAAAAACCAGTCGAGTTCCATGAAAAACATGAGAAATCGTGTCAGATGCTGCTCCCATAAATCTCCCCCGACCCATCCATTTTTCCACGCCATTTGGTCCTCCGTTTTTTGGCCATATCTGCTCCCCGGACACCCATTCTGGGCGTGTGTGTGCGTATGTCTCGTTTTTGTAATATAATCTAGTGTTTTGTCTTTTGTGTATGTTTTTTTGGATGTTTTTATTGGAAAAATGGAAAAAAATTTTTGGGGGATGGGATGGGATGGCGGATAATTAGATCAACATTGGAGGCTTCGGGCCGGTTTCTGGTGGCTTTTAGAGGGATTGGAAGTAAATTTGGATAGTGACGAAAATTCTGGAAAAAAGCTGAAAATTTGAAATTTTTTGAAATGTTTTTGGAATTTTTTAAAAAATTTTCAAAATTTTTGAAAAGCGATAATTTTCGAAAATTTGTAAAAAATTCAGTTTTATTTTGAAAATTCCAAATTTTTTTCAGTGTATAGAAAATGTTATCAATTTTATTTTTCCAGTTGACTATTTCCCGGTATCTCTTACAGTAATCCCAAAAAAATTCGGCAACTAAAAAGTGAACATGGTGCATCGTGTAAGAAAAGAAATCGGCGGTTTTCGGCCGGTTTCTGGTTGTTTTTAGGGGGATTGGAAGTGAATTTGGATAGTGACAAGAATTCTGAAATAAATGCTGAAAATCTGGAATTTTTTTGGAATTTTTAAAAAATTTCAAAATTTTCAAAAATCAATATTTTTTAAAAATTAAAAAAAATAAAGTTATTTTTGAAAATTCCATATATTTTTTCAGCGTTCAGAAATTGTTATTTAATTTATTTTTTCAGTTGACCTTTTCCCGGTATCTCTCACAGTAAGCCCGGGAAAAATCAATAAAAAGAACATGGTGCATCGTGGGAGGTAGGTTCTGGGATTTTGGCTATAACTCAACATGCAACAGTGATAGAAGAAAGTTGTCAACTGATAAAATGATACGGAGACTATTTGCAACAAATTGTTAGTTGACAACTTCTTGATATCTCTTACCGTAACCCAGATTTTGATTGATTTATTTAAAAAATTTTAGAGAATTTTGATTTTTTTCGATTTTTTGTTCTTTTTAAAATTTCTAAAAGATCTTATAATAAAATCTATGAAAATTATTAAGATTACTACTTGTAACATAGTAGTACAGTTTATTTGATAATAATTTGTCAAATTTCCCTTATAACTGATCCACAGTAACTGTAACCCAGATATCGATTGATTTGATTGAAAAAAAAACAAGTACCTGATAATCGCTGCGCTATTTCTCAAAAACCAAAAGAGATACCAAAAAGTTGTCAACTACAAAAATGTGTTTTATATCTTAATGTACAAATTGTTAGTTGACAACTTTTTGATACCACTCACATTAATCCCAGAAATCCACAAAAACTGAGGTACCTTTAAAATTTCAGCGTTTTCCACCATTTTGCTTCGTTTTTTCCCAGTTTTTTCCATTTTTTCCCATTTTTCCGCAAAATTGTTCCGAATTGCCCCTTCTAATCCCCGCCTAGCTTAAAATGTCAAAGAAGTAACTCGCTCCTCGCCCCCTCGGAGGGTTCCAAGCGGTGAAGGTGTCCGCGCTACTTGAGCATTCCTTTATTAAGTGTCAGTACTTAGGAAGACGAAGAAGAAGAGGAAGAAGACGTGGAACTAAGTAAGGAGGAGGAGCATTCTGAAGAAGGAGTCAGTCACGCACACGGCACACGGACCACAAGTGTTTTAGTGTCTTCTTCCGCCGTCCCTTCGCATAACAAGTGGTAGAAGGGGTGAAGGGGTGAGGCAAGGGGGGACGGAATGGAATGGAATGGAATGGAAATTTTCCTTTTCCAACCCGTGTCTGTGTTTTCTATTCCATTTTTCTCTCTTTTCTCATTTTTCTTAGTTTTCAAAAGAAAATTTTCCGGAAAATTGTTCTGTATTCAATACAAATTTTTCCGGAGACCTTTTTTTGAGTTTTAAATTTAATTTTTAATTTTCTCTTAATTTTGTGTTGTGTTTTGTTTTGATTTTTGTAAACTAATGAATAGATAAGTGTTAACATATTTTTTTCGAATTTTTTGAATTAAAAAAAATTGATCAAAAGTGAAAAATCACTTTATTACAACCTACAACCTAGGTTTTCAAAAAGTCACCACTTAATCTGCCAATATCTCGGTTACGGTGATGATATCAAAAACTTGGTAACTAAAGAATTGTTGCAAATAGTCTCCTTATCATTTTATCAGTTGACAACTTTTTTGTATCTCTCATGGTGCCGGAGTTATAGCCAAAACCCCACAGCCCATGCCTCCGCGCTATGCACCATGTTCTTTTTTCAGTTATTGATTTTTCCTAGGTTTATTGTGAGAAATACCGGGAAACAGTTAACTGACAGAATAAGTTAAAAAACTTTTTCTAAACGCTGCAGAAAATTTAAATTTTTCATAAAAAATTCAAATTTTTAAAAAATTTCAAAAAATTTTGAATTTTTAGATTTTTCAAAATTTAGATTTTTTTTTAATTTTCGAAAATTTTTAAATTTTTAGCAATTACTACCAAAACATTTGTCAATATCCAGAGTCACTTTCAATCCCCCTAAAAACCACCAGAAACTGGCCAAAAACCGCCGGTTTCTTTTCTTACACTATGCACCATGTTCACTTTTTAGTTGCCGATTTTTTCTGGGATAACTGTAAGAGATACCGGGAAATAGTCAACTGGAAAAATAAAATTGATAACATTTTCTATACACTGAAAAAAATTTGGAATTTTCAAAATAAAACTGAATTTTTTACAATTTTTCGAAAAATATCGATTTAAAAAAAATTTGCAATTTTTAAAAAATTCCAAAAAATTTCAAATTTTTAGAATTTTTTCCAGAATTTTTGTCAATATTCAAATTTACTCCCAATTCCACTAAAAGCCACCAGAAATCAGCCAAAAACCGCCAAAGTTGATCTAATTATCCGCCGTCCCATCCCATCTCATCTTCCCAAAAATTTCCCTTCTATTTGTAAGAACTCATAATTTCTCCTCTTATCATATTTTATCACTTATCACCATCTTTTCAGCTTATTTCATTTATCAACCTTATCTTCTCCCACTAAAAATCATAAATCCGAAATGGCTCCACCGAGAAACATGTGCTGCGGATGCAGAAAAGTGGTGGTAAGTGAGTCTTTAAAATGTTTTATTTTATTTTTAATTTTTGATAAAAATAAAATACCAACTGTTTTTGTCATTACCTATCACTGTCTTTATCCTTATCATTAACTAGATTTAAAACAAAAATTATTTTTATTTTTCACCAAAAAATTGTAGTGAGTATTTAGGAGTTTTTTAGATAAAATGTTTTATGAATTTCAAAATTTCAAAAAAATTGTGTGCTTTTATTCAATTTTTTTTTTATTCTTGTCACTAATTAAAAAAAAATTTATACAGAAAAAAGGTAAAAAGTTTGTTTTTTTTGAGAATTTTGAAAAATTTTGTTGTTTAAAAAATTTTTGAAAAAAAACTAGATAATTTTTTTTTATTATCATTTATCCTTGTTACCAATTCCTTTGTCATTGAAAAAATTTAATTAAATACAATCAAAAATTTTTATCAAAATTTTAAATTTAAATTTTTTTACTGAAAAGTGATGGTAAGTGAGAATTTAAAATTTCATAATAAAAGTTTTGTACAGTAAAAAAATTATTATTTGCCGTCGTTATTTTAATCATCACTTATCCTTATTCTCATCACCAATCAATAAGTTTCAAATTTTTTTTATTTTTTTTTATCTCTCAATAACGTCCACCATTCTCCTCCTCCTCCTCCTTCTTCCCCTTATCCGCACCGCCCATCTTCTTTTTCTCCTTCTTCTCACCCCTTGGGACCATTTGAGGGGTGAGGAAGAAAACTTGTCGCTTTCCCGCTTTTCGAATCTTCCAAACATCTCCTCTCACCCCTTCCATCGGATTCCAAAAGTGGTTCAAAAGGAAAAAATTGCATTAAATGGTTTATCTAATTTTTTATTACTCTGCTCAAAATGTCCACATTTTTAGCCCATTTTCAGCCCATTTTCCACCTAAAAATCTCCTTTTTTCCATATTTTTGTCACTCGAAAACTCTGGCTCCGCCCACTTTGCATATATTGGTTCGTCCCGGAGGCTGGGGCCGCCACCGCTAGAATACACACACAAAAGTGGTCGGCCCCTTGAGTATTGTGGAGCGGAGAGAAGAGAGAAAAGAAGAAGAAGACGTCGGTGTGTGTTGCGGGACGTCTTCTGGAGCATGAGAATGAGAAAGACAAAAAATGGAACAAAATTGGAATTTTTTTGTTGAATTTTTCGAAATATTTTTTGAATATTATTCCTGATTTTTATTCTCAAAATCTTCTTTTGCACTTTTTAATATCCCATTCTGTCAATTTCCTAGGTTACTGTACCTTTAAAACCCGATTTTCAACATTGCGCGTCAAATTTGGTGTATCGTATGCAATCATCAAATTTGGCGATTTTAGAGTTTTCAAGGTGTGAATTTCACTGTTTCTGCCCATTTTGAAATCTATCCATTTAGCGCGTCAAGTTTGGTGCATTGTACGCAATCTCCAAATTTGCCGGTTTTAGAAGTTTCTGAATGTGAAAGTTACTGTTTTTGTCCAATTCTGACGTTTTTCGAGGGTTTCCCAGGTTACTGTACCTTCCAATATTCATTTTTAGCATCTTGAGCGTGAGGTTCGGTGCATTGTCCGCAAAACTTGAAAAATAGCTGGTTTTGACTGTTTTCTTGCATTTGTGGACTATTATGCACCTGTTTTTAGGTTTATTATTATTTTTTCATCCCCTTGACCGTCTTCCAAATTTCGAATACCTCAAAAACCAATTTGCTCGTCAGATCTTATGTGTTGTACGCAAAACTTAAAAATCGCTAGTTTTGACCGGTTTTAAGCGGTATTCCTGTCATTTTACGCTCATTTTCTGTAGTATCAATCTTCTGTTCGTCAAAACTACCATTGCCCATAGTTACAGTATCTTGAAAACCAACTTGCGCGTCAGATTTGATGTAACGCCGGCAATTTCTCGAAATCACTAGGTTTAGCGGTTTCGAAACGGTATTCCTGTCATTTTTTGCTCATTTTCAGTTTTCCCAATCTTCTTTTTACCAAAACTACCGTTCTCCAGAAGTACTGTACCTCGTAAACCAACTTGCGCGCCATCTTTGGTGTATTGTACGCAATCATCTGCTTTCACGCGTTTTGATGGCGGAAAACGGTTTTTTGGGCAGTTTTCAGAGCATTTTTTAGCTATTTTAGTGAAAAAAAACGAAATTTTCTTTTTCAATTTGTCAGCTTCTCCACCGTACCCCCGTTCCCATCAATTTCGGCCGTTCCGTTCCGTTCCCCATTCCACCCATCCATCCATCCGTTTTTCTGCTCCAAAATGCCATTCAAAGTCACTCAATTCTTCACTTCTTTCTTCCACCCCTTCACCCCTTCCCCCTCCCCCCCTTGGCCAATTTTCTGTCTCCTCCGCCACCACTTCATCTTGCTCTTTGAGATAGAGAGAGAGAGAAAGTTTTCGTATTCCAAACGAGACCCATTCAGCGGAGAATTTGCATATTTCGAATGGAGTGGATCTGGCGGAATTAGAGGCGGTGCGACGATTCGCAACCGTTGAAGAAAGAGCATTTGGAATACAATACCGATTGATTTTTGGAAAAACTGGGGAGAGAATGGTTGCGAAACGTCGGAGTCTTTCTTTCAAACATCCAAAAGTGGAATAGAAAATTAGAAATCAGCAGGGAAATTTGATATCTTCCAAAGACTCTTGGATTCGCTTCCATTGTCCCGACGCGCATTCCGAGAGCAATTACGCCCTTGGGAGATGAGGGGATGACGGGGATGACGGGGGAAGAATGTTTGATTCCGATTGATTCAGATGACATTTTCAACTTGTTCATTTTAGGGTTTTCGCACATTTCTAGTGGTTTGTAACAACCAGTTTTTATCAAAAAAATCGATGGCTTAAAAAAGTTCGAAAAATTTCCAAAATTCCCAAAAAATCTCCGATTCCGATTGTTTTTGTCATTTTTCAATAATTTTCACGGTTTCCCTAGCTACTTTTAGACAATTACCGTCAATTCCAATGCCTGGTACGTAGCTCCGGTGTCATTGCGTACCGGACATCAGACCTGACGCGCAAATCGGGTAAATTTGAATTTCTAGGCGTTTTTTGACAGTTTCCGACGAGTTTCAGGGGCCTCGCAGTCATTTTAAGCTAATTTTCCTCAATTCCGATTCTTGGGACCTGATTTTAAGAAAAAATCAGAATTTTCAATGTTGAAATTGGAATTTCTAGGTGTTTTTGCCAGTTTTCAGCTAATTTTTGGTTTTCCCAGCCATTTTTACCCAAATTTCGTCAATTCCAATACCTGGTACGTGGCTCGGATGTCATTGCGTACTGGACATCAGACCTGACGCGCAAGTTGGGGAAATTCGAATTTGAGCTGATTTTGATTGGTTTTTTTGTGGTTTTTTACCGGGGTTCTCTCGATTTTTTAGTTTAGTGATCTGAAACAGTTTTGGTTGTGATTGTGAGGAAAAAAAAAGAATTTTTTTGGTGTTTGAAAAAATCAAAATTATCGTCAAATACATGTCCACCATACCATGACAAGTGTCCGTTCACCCGACAAATGTCCACTTTGCGGGTTCTCATTAATAACTCGAACAGGCTCTTCTTCCTGACACCCCATCCATTCTCATTCTATTCTCTCATTTTTCTCGTCGTTTCTGCAATTTGTCGTCAATTCTGGCGCATTGACGAGTCGAAACGGAAGAAAAAATGAGAAATTGCATTTGGCCGAGAGTCGAGTCGTTTCTCACCATTTTTCTTCGTGTTTTCATGGACTGCACTGCAAAAGAAAAGAAACGAAATTGCATTGTGTGGGAAACAAAAAAAATAGGAAAAAAAGGAAAAAAAAAAAACCGAAAAATATGACACTGATTGTGGGAAAAGTGACGAAAAAGAGGACGGACTTTCGTTGAAAGCCATTTTCTGCAAATTGTCGTCAAATATGGCGCCTAGTACGTGGCTCAGGTGTCATTGCGCACCGGGCATCAGACCTGACGCGCAAGTTGAAAAATTCAAATTTCCGGCTGTTTTTTCCAAGTTTACGTTGATTTTTGAGTTCCTTGAGTCATTTTTTGCCAATTATCGTCAATTCCAATGGCTGGTACGTTTCTGAGATGTCATTGCGTACCAGGCACCAGACCTGACGCGCAAGTGGGGGAAATTTGAATTTCTGGTTGTTTTTGCTTGTTTTGGATGGTTATTTTGAGGTTTTCAATGATCTTAAACAATTTTGATGAAAATCCGGCAAATAAAAAAAAATTTTAAAACAAAAATTTAAAAAAAATTTAAAAAATTTGTATAAAATTTTTTTTTAAATTTCAAATGTGAATTTTTCAGTTCCAGATGTCTTTGACAGTTTTCAGCTGATTTTTGAGTTTCTCTAGTCATCTTTCATTAATTGTCGTCAATTCCAATGCCTGGTACGTGTCTCTGGTGTCAATGCGTACTGGGCATCAAAACCGCAAGTTGAGGAAATTTGAATTTTCTGATTTTTCTGCTTGTTTTGTGGGGTTTTTTTTTGCGTTTTTTGCGGTTTCCCAGTAATTTCGAGCAGGTTTTTCAACCTGCCAATAAAAATTAAAAAAAATTTCAAAAAAAAAATTGCACTTTGAAGGAAAAATTTCCAACATTTTCCTAGTTTTCAAATAGAGTGAAATAAAGAAATAAAGAAAAAAAGAAAAGGAAAAGGAGTCCACGATCAGCGTACATTTCGTCAATTTCCTCTAACCATTCGTGACTTGTTGCTCTTCGCTAACGGAGCCGCCCGAGTCGCCCGAGCCACGACAATATGATTTGCCGAACACGACGTCTCTCTTTCCGTTTTCTCCTCCTTTCCCGACGTCTTCTTCTGCTTATTCTCAGTTGCCCACACGACTCCTGAGAGCAGTCCTTATCCTTCCTATCCCCCCTTAAGCCGGACGGCCCCCGAGAAGAAACGGCTCATCTTACGCTCCGAAAACTTCCAAAATTCTCCCAAATTCCTCCACTTCATTTCTTCGTCAAACACCAAGAATGTTCCAAGATTCATCCCGGAGCACTTCACCGACATGGCCCGGCTATTCGTATACTCAGTTTCTAGAGCTATTTATCACTCATGTAAGTTTGAACATTTTTGGTTTTTTTTCCGGAAAAATTGCTTTGAAATTGACTGAATACAGTAAAAAAGGTAGGGAACATTAAGAAAAACCACTAAGAACTATCAAAAACAGCTAGAAATTCAAATTTCTGCAACTTGCGCGTCAGGTTTGATGCCCAGTACGTAATGACGCCACAGGCGCGTAACTGGCACCATAGTCGACGACAATTGGCTAAAAATGACTGGGAGAATTCAAAAATCAAGTGCAAACGGTCAAAAGCACTCGGAAATTCAAGTTTTGCAACTTGCGTGTCAATTTTTTTTGATTTTTTTCCAAACTTCGCAAATTACCGGTTTTTGAATGAAAACTGGACAAGAACACCAAGAAACTGCAAAATACCATCCAAAATAAGCAGAAACACCCAAAAATTCAAGTTTCCCAAACTTGCGCGTCAGGTTTAATGCCCGGTACGCAGTGACACCACAGCCACGTACCAGGCATTAGAATTGACGACAATTGGCTGAAAATAGCAGGGAGAACTCAAAAATCAGCTGGAATTTGTGAGAAACATCCGGAATTTCAAATTTAAAACTCAATAATTTTCAGCAAAAAAAATTGTTTTTCAAATTTTTTGTTTTTAATCAAAAAATTTCAAGACACCTGATTTTTTGTTGAAAACTGTTAAAAACCACTGAAAACCTCGCGATAAACCATCCGGAACAAGCAGAAACACCCAGAAATTCAAATTTTCTAAATTGCGCGTCAGGTCTGATGCCCAGTACGCAATGAGACCTCTACCACGTACTCGGCATTAAATTTGACGACTTATTGACTAGAAATGACCGAGAAATTTGTAAAAATCAGCTGGAAATTGTCAAAAACAGATGGACACTCAAATTTCCCAACTTGCGCGTCAGGTCTGATGCCTGGTACGCAAGTACACCTCCAGCCACGTACCCTGCATCAAAATTGACGACAATTGCCACAAAATAACGATTAATACCTCAAGATCCTCCGAGAAACAGTGAGAAATTCGAATTTTCTCAATTTCATGGCATTTTGCAAATATGCCCGTAGGAAACTTGATCCTGTTCCATATCTATTCGCTTCCTGGATTTTGCTGTTTTTCGCTTTTCCAGCCAGTCCCCCTATCCCCGCTTCTCAATTTTCCCCCATGTTTTCGTTCCCTCTGCTCGTTTTCCACAGACCTCATCATCATGTACCGTAATCCTTCCCCTTCCCCCCTCCAAAGCTGACCCCCCGCTCTCATCCAATTCATCATCATTATCCCCCTCCTCTTCTTCTACCAATTCATTCTCATCTCAAAACAATTAGCGCCGTCCCGCCCGCGAAAATTCGTCTCGATTTGGCTTTTTGGCTTGGCTCTTTGAGCGGGAAAGAGCAGCCAAATCGAGTTAGGAATTGCCGCGGTGGTGGCTGGTTTTTGGGTTCTTGATGGTGGAGTGGAGTGGTTTTGGGGGAAATGGGAAGAGGAGGATATGGGAAACGGAAGGGTCATTGGACGCCAGGAACTCGTTGGATGGGTTGGGTGAATGGGAAGGTAATATTATTGTGGATTTAGGACCGAAAGAGCTACATATCTGGCCGCGACGCGACACGCAACGCACGGGTTCAATTTCTTCTCGCTAATTGTAAGTGCTATGCGCCTTTAAACCGGCGTACAGTTCAAAAGCACTCAAATTTTTTATTAAAATTTTTTAAAAATTAATTTTAAAATTTTAAATTGTTCGATAAAATTTAATTGAACAAAAATTCGAGAATTTTTTTTTAATTGCAAAAAAATTCTAAAATCCCAAAGTGAAAAATTTCGAAAAATTACAAAAAAATTCAGAAGATTCCAAAAATTTCGAAAAGTTTCAATTTTGAATTTTAAATTGTTCGATAACAATTAATTGAACAAAGTTTTTAATAATGATGAAAAATTTTTAAAAATTGAAATTTTTTTTTTCAATTTTGGAACCTTTCGTCTTGAAATTTTGTAATTCGTCTCATTTTGGCATCTCAAACCTAGTAGTTTTGATTTTTTGAAGCCACGACGTTTCGCAACCTTTGCAATTCTACCTCCGGCTCAAGTGTTAGATTTTATTTTTGTTAGATTTTTTTTTTGTTGATTATTTGATGATAAAACTATCCGGAAGCGGGTACATGTTGCGATGGTTTCGAAACGTCGGGGGTTTCAAAAATTCGTGGTTTCGAAATGTCGCGGTTTCGAAATATCGTGGTTTCGAAGTGTCGCGGTTTCGAAATATCGTGGTTTCGAAGTGTCGGGGTTTCGAAATGTCGCGGTTTCGGAATTTTGCGGTTTCGAAGTGTCGAGGTTTCAAAATGCCGCAGTTTCGAAGTGTCACAGTTTCGAAACGTCGTGGTTTCGAAATGTCGCGGTTTCGAAACGTCGCAGCAAGTTTCAAGATCCTAGCCTAATGTAAGCTTTAAAATCTCAAATATCCATAGTCATTCCCATTCCAAAATCAAAACTTGTCAAAAAGAGAAAGAAAAACGGAGATGGGCGGCTCATAGGGCCCTCGTAACAAGCCTCTGGGGGTCAGTCAGAAGATATGAGAAATGGAGGGAGGGAGTTCACCCTTTCACACCCCCATTTTGGTGTTTTTCGGGGGGAGAAGGGGAAGAAAGAGAATCGGAAGTGTCTCGTCTTCTTCTTCTTTTGCCTACCAGTATCATCTTGCTCCTCCCCCTCCCCCCTTCTCCGGCCGGACATTTTCGTATCCTTCTTCTTCTTCTTCTTCTTTCCTCTGCCTTTCCACCCCACGACAATTCGATTATCTCCCCGGCTTCGTCTTCGTCGCCGACGTCTTCTTTTCCTCCTTCTTCTTCCACATATCATCATCATCAACACCCCTTCCCTTCCCCCCTTTCCCCCTCCCTGAGCCTGAGCCAGTTCTCTTTTGTCTATGCACCATGAGCTGTGAGCACTGCGCCCGGCTGTATTCCACGGCTTCTAGTACTCGAAAAGCCCCGACTACCATACCGAATCATCAACAGTCCGTGCTGCGTGTTGACCCCGAATCAGAGTATTTTGAGATTGGAGGAGGAGGAGGAGGAGGGAGTACGGTAAGCATGAAGGACTTGACTCTCTTGTAAAATTCGGTAGAAAATGAGCTAAATTTTGTTATGAAAACGACGGTTTTTTATCTACAGTAATCCAATTGATACCCCGACGTTTCGCAACCTAACTCATGTAAAAAGCGGCAGCTTAGCTTCAAAAAATGACAATGTTTGATTATGTCCCATCAGCACCCCGACGTTTCGCAACCTGTTACTTTTCGACTACGACGTTTCGCAACCTTCCATTCTTTGACCCCGACGTTTCGCAACCCCGAAATAAGCTCTAGTTTAACCTCAAAACACGCCAAAGTTGGCCGACATTTTGCGGACGTTTTCTACGTACAGTGATTCATTTATCTACCCCGACGTTTCGCAACTTTTCCATTTTGCTACCACGACGTTTCGCAACCCCTCAAAAAGCGACAGTTCACAGCAGCAAAACGCGGCAAAGTTGGACGCCATTTTCTAGCACTCCGAAGTTTCGCAACCCCAGTGAAAACTTCAAAACTTGACAACATTTTCTAGGTACATTAACCCCAATTACCAACCCCGACGTTTCGCAACTTTATCCAATTTCCTACCACGACGTTTCGCAACCTTAAAAAACTCATTATTCAGTTTTAAAACGCTTAATTTTCGTCAAAACTAACATAGTGTTAAGATTTTTGAAAAGTCGTGGTTGCGAAATGTCGCGGTGCGCAGACACAAAATCCGACGATATTTTGCGGACTTATCTAACTACAGTAATCCTTGTAAACACTGAACTTGACGTACCATCTGCAGAAAGTGAAGTTTACGAAACTTTGCGTACAAACCTTTCATTTTTCAAAAACTACAGTAATCCTGAATTTGATCTTGAGCGTGCCTACAGTAACCCGATGGTTATTTTTTTCAGATGGAAGGCGGTTCCGGATGGACTGAATCTCTCGAAAAAGACTTTGACAAAGCGTTCGTCTCGTTGGACTTGTTGTTGGGGGAAATCGATTCGGATCAGGTAGGTGGAGGGATTGATTTATTGATTGATGATGAGTTGAGCGGTAATTAGTCGATAATCAATCAATAATTGATTGATAATTTGTTGATAATTGATCGATAATCGACCGACAATTAATCAGTGATAAACCGATCGATAACCAATCGATTATTAATCGATAACTAGTCAAAAATAATTGTTTATGAATCTATCAATAATCAATCAATCGTCGATCAATAATTGTTTGATAATCAATCGATAATCGGCCAATAACCAATTACTATTAAAACGGTCAAAAATTGATCAATAATTGGTCGATTACCGTCCTAATGAACCGATCGATAGTTAATCAATAATCGATCGATAATCAATCAATCGATACCCAATCGATTCCTGTTCTTTTTTTTCTGTGCTCGTCCATGTCTCCCTTAGTTCCTAAGTTCCTTCCCCAATCCCACAGCAATATCACCCAGGTTGAGATCACCTACGAAGGTCGTCAAAAAATGACATCCCTGAGTGCATGCTTCGCCCAAATGATGCACAAGTGTCAGTTCATGATGCATACCATCGGAAAACAGGAAAAGGTAGCAGAACGTTTTGAAAAATCAATCGATAATGTTCAGGAAATGACAGCGATGAAAACAGAGGTGATCGAGGCACGGGCGGCACGAGAAAGTATGGAAAAGGAGGTGGAACAGCTGATGATCCAAGTGCACTCTCTCCAATGCCAACTGCACTCGAAAACAGCACCGCACGAATCGGATATGATCAAGAAGAAATTGGTGAGAATCAAGCAACGATATTGATTGATTCGTGGATTATCGATTTTTCCAGGAAAGTCAACTAACTCAATTTCGATCCGAACTTGTCCAAGGATTAAGCACTGTTTGTGAACTGGAAATGGCCAGGAAAGAGTGTGAAAGGTATGGTTTTTAAAAACGAATTATTTTTTGTTGATTTGGCTAATATTTTTTACCAAAAAAATTGAAACGAAATTTTTTTTGAAAATTGAAAATTCAAAAAATTCAATTTTTTTTTTTTCATTTTTCAGGTCCAAAAAAACCATCCAAGCGCTGGAAACTGAAGTGTTTGGAGCCCGATTGGCAGCGAAATATTTGGATAAAGTGAGTGATTTTTGTTTTTGTTTTCGTTTGTCTTTGTTGTTTTAAAATTGTAAAAGAAATAAAAAAAATAACAAAAACTGGAAAAAAAATCAAAATTTTGAAATTTTGGAAATTTTTTTTGGAATTTAAAATTTTTTTTTTTATTTTTCAGCAATTTTTTAGCATAATTTTTTTAAATAAAATAAAACAAAATATTAGAAAAAAATCTTTAAAAAAATGAAATCTCAAAAAATTTAAATTGAAAAAAAAATATTTTCGAAAAAATTGTTATTATTGATTTTTTAAGATTTTTTTTAAAATAATATTAATAATAATTATTTTAAAAATTGATTTTTTTAAACTTGCACGAAAAAAATTCAGTGTTTGTGGAAAATTGCAGAAAAAATTTAAAAAAAAAGAAAACAGATTAAATTAAAACATTTTTAACGATTTTTTAACGAAAAACTATTTTTTTCAAAATTTTGTTTAATAACAAATTATATTAATCTTGAATTTTCAAAAAAACAGTTTTAAAAATCTGGAAAAAAATTTGAAATTTTCCAAAAAAAAAAAAAAATTTTTTTGGTAACTTTTTTGGAAATATTGATTTTTTCAGAATTCATTTTTTTTTGTTTTTCAATTCATTTTTTAATCCAATTTTTTTTGATATTTAAATCAAAGTTTTTGGAAAAAAAATTTAATTCAAAAAAATAGAGAAAAAAAATTCATAAAAAAACACCAAAGTTTTTCAATTTTTTTCCCTTTTCCCATTTCCAAATTATCGATTTTCAAGGAGCTCGCCGGTCGTATTCAACAAATCCAGCTCCTCGGTCGGAATATGCGCGGTGTGGAACACGATCGTCTCTGGAACCAACTGGAAGCCGAAATTCACCTTCACAGGCACAAAACTGTCATAAGAGCATGCAGGTGGGATTACTGTAGTCTCAAGTACAGTAGGAACTTAGAATTAGAAAAATTACTTCATTTTGAAAATTTGAAAATTTTTGAAAATTTACTCTTTTCCACCCAAAAAAAAACTCAATTTCCTTTTTCCTTCTCAACTAATCCACCCACCCATTTCCCAATATTTCAGAGGACGGGGTAACACGAAAGGATTATCGGCTCCGATGCGGCACGACTTCAAGAGTCTTCGGAAGAGAAATGGGGTGGGAAAGAGCCGAAAAGTGGTGCTGTCGAAGCATCCGCACGAAGGACTCGGCATCTCGATTACGGTGGGTGGTCAAGGGGCATTGGAAACTGAAAAAAAAATGAATTTTGGGACATTGAAACTTTGCAAAAAACATTTGCCACGTGGAATCCTCGAACTTGCGACTTTTTACAAATCTCGGATTCATAGCCATCCGCGTTACCCACTAGGCCAATTGTACCGATTTTTCAAATTTTTGAACGGGCAACGCTATTTGGTCCAGATTTTTGTGCTGATTCCAAATTTCAAAGTCATTTTGTTCCTAGACTTTTATTTTTTGAGATTCGCCGCTTCAAAGTTGAAAAATTTCCGGTTTTCAACATTTACTTTGAAAGGGGGACAGCTTTTTGATTTTTATGCCAGTCAAAATGTGCAAAAACCATTTGCCACATAGAATCCTCGAACTTGCGACTTTTTGAAAATCTCGGATTGATAGCCATCCGCGTTACCCACTAAGCCATTTTTGCCGATTTTTCGAATTTTTGAACTGACAACGCTATTTGGTCTAGATTTTAGTGCTGATTTCGAATATCCGGGTCATTTTGCTCTTGAACGCTTAGTTTTTGAGATTCGCCACTTCAAAGTTGAAACATTTCCTGATTTTTAAAATTTTCCAGACAATTATCGATTTTTCAGGGCGGTTCGGAACACGCTCTGCCCATCGTAATATCCGAAATCCAGCCTGGTCAACCGGCGGATCGATGCGGACAAGTTTTTGTGGGAGATGCGATTCTGTCGGTCAATGGATACGATTTGAGAACTGTGAAACACCAGGAAGCCGTGGATATTTTGAGTGGGCAGGTAAGACTAAGGGGTATAACTCAGAAATTGTAAGAGATATTGAAAAGTTGTTAACTGCAAAAATGTTTTTTATATTAAGGGCTACATCTTTGTAATTGACAACTTTTTGATATCTCTTACAGAAACCCCGCTAGATCATGTCTTATGACTACTCGCCGCTAGCGCTCAGCTCACAGCTCAAAAACTAGGTGTTATAACTAACTTGCACTCTAACCCAAAAACCATAAAAGATATCAAAAAGTTATTAACTACAAACTTGTTTATCACATCAAGAACTACAACTTATTAATTGACAACTTTCCTTGATCTCCTACCGTAACCTACTTCCAGGTCCAACAAGGCGACCTCGACCTGGAACTCGTTTTCGTGTGCCCCGATGAGGATAGTGATGACGACGGAACGGTGACAATCGAGCATAGCGATGGATCCATGTGAGATTTTTGTTATCAGCTAAAGAAATTCCTTTTTTTTTCCAGATACAACTTGTACAACATGGCCGAGGAACCGACATCGAGTCGCTCTTCCAACAATTCCGATGAGTCCACGTCGAGATCCACGTGAAACTGTCTGTTCATCACGTGAACCCACAGTACTTACTCTCCGATACCGGTTGCCCTGCTTTTTGTATATTCCCGTGACCTTTCGCTTCCCGCCAACTCACTTCCGCTTCTCTGCGTCTCTCTTCCACGTTTCTCTCTCGTTTCTCATAGATTCTCCCTTTCTTTTTTGACTCATAAATTGGTTCATTGATTGGTTTATCGATTTATTGATTAGCGATAACATGTCCATCCAACTAAACCGCCTCACGGCCTCTTTCCACAACGCCATGTCCATGGCATTGGCTTCCGAGAACAAGAACGATGTGATCACCCATTTGAGGACTATGACCAACGTTTTTACGCAGGTAAATTTGAAAAAAAAAATTATTGTGGCTTATTGATTGATTATTATATTTTTTAAATAAATTTTAAATTATCTGGATCAAAACAAAAAAAATCACAAAAATTATCTCAAAAAAATTACAAAAAATCGAAATTTGTGCAAACACTCCAACTTGCATCCGGTGTATCTCACGATTTGTTTTTTGTATCAGAAAGTTGTCAACCGATAAAGTGTAGATAATTAAGTGATAATCAATTTTGTAGTTGGCAAATTTTTTATATCTTCTATGGTTTTTGAGAAATAAATGTTAAAAAAATGACATCTTTTTTTCGAAAAATTTTTAAAATTTTAAAAATTTGTATTTTTTCTAGCAGCTGTAACTCGGAAAGTAAACATTTTTTCAAAAAGTTGTTAATTGATGAAATGTAAATGTTAATGTTATAAACAATTTTGTAGTTGATAACTTTTTTTTATCTTTCATGGTTTGAGTGTTACAGCAGTTTTCCCAAGCCATATCCCAATTTCGTCTGCAAAACCTTCACAATCAGGTTTTCAGGTGTGTACCACTCTGCAGGCGGCCGAATTGGAAAAGGAACGTGCTGTGGAGGACCGTAACTGGTTGATGGATCACTATGTCGATATGGACTCGAAAGTAGCCGCAACTGATGATATCATCCAACAAGTTCATCTCCTCGCCGCTGCCAAGAACCGCAATTCGACCGATTTGGCTTCTCAGATGATTTTTGACAATATTGTAAGTGCGTTCTATTGGACAGCTTCGCAACTAAGACGTTTCGCAACCCTCGGCCCTTAGGTGCTTCGAAACGCCCTAAAAATCTGCAAATTTAGTTAAAAACCTCATTTGGCTCATTTTCCCCAGTCTGAGTGCGGCGAAGCCGCAGGTTCAGGTTGGTATAGTTACTCCTGGATTTTGAGAGGTTGTGAAACGTCGTAGTTACCTACCGTTTTCAGGCCAACGAAGTCCGTGAGAATATGGGGAAAATTGGAGAAATTCGCAGTTTGGAAACGAGTTTGGAAATGGAAAAAGGGCGGAACAGGCGGCTGATGAAACATGTGAATGAGCTGTCGAAACGGAACATTATGCATCTGATGGCCACCAGATTCTATGCGAGGGTGAGCGCCCCCGACGTTTCGCAACTTTTCAATTTTCAATTGCGACGTTTTGCAACCCCGACATTTCGCAACCATTACTTTCCGCAACCCCGACATTTCGCAACCCTTCGAATTTTCTGCCACGACATTTCGCAACCCCGACGTTTCGCAACTGAAGCAGTGAATCGAAATTGGAAACTTTCATGTTTCCATTCAATTTTTTGAGAAAATTATCACCACGACGTTTCGCAACTTTTCAATTTTCATTTGCGACGTTGCGCAACCCCGACGTTTCGGAACCCCGACGTTTCGCCACCCCGACATTTCGCACCCCGACATTTTGCAACCCCGACGTTTCGCAACCCCGACATTTCGCAACCTTGAAATTTATTTTGAATTTATCCTGGTTGCAAAACGTCGGGGTGTCGTTTCTAGATTTTCATTGTCTCTTTTTCAATTCCAACATTTTTCCAATTGAAAAAATTGAAATTCAGCAATTTTGAACCATCCCCCCCCCCAAGTGGGCGGAGCTTATCGATTTTCGTTTTCAGGAACTCGCGGCGATGCGTCAAATGATGGACCTGGTGCAGAACGCGTCAAGTATCGATTCGGCAGTCAAATCGAAGGTCTGGGATGACATTGAAGCGGAGAATCGCCTCCTGCGACTCAATACTCTGTGGTTGATCAATCGGTGAGTGCAGGGTTACTGTAGAAGGGGGTTACTGTACCTTCACACTCTACAGTATCAACTCTCCGGATCGCCGCGGTGCAGTGTTCGAGGCGGAAGACGATTGGCACAGTGAGCCGCGAGTTGTGATTTTGATTCGGGAGAATATCAATCAGGGACTCGGATTGGAGATTACGGTAAGTACAGTAATCCAACCGTCTCACCTACAGTAATCCTTTGCAGGGCGGATCTGATAAATGGCGTCCTATTATCGTTTCTGCAAAGTTGAAAGGGTCAATGGCCGATGACGATGAGCTGAAAGTCAATGATCGAATTCTGGCCATTGACGGCACTTTTGTCACTAACCATACGACGCATTCGGAAGCCATGGAAATGTTGGAGAAAGAGGTACAGATTTTAGCAAAAATTGGAAAAAATCAATAATTAATCGATAATCATCATTTTCAAAAAAACTTGATTTTGCTTAGTTTATAACTCAAAAACTAAAAGAGATATAAAAAAGTTGTCAACTACAAAAATGTGTATCACAACAAGAGCTACATTTTTGTAGTTGACAATTTTTTGATATCTTTTACCGTTTTTGAGTTATAAATGTTTTAGAACAAGCAGTTATTCCGCTACAAATTAGCGTGAGCTCTAACTTTGACCCGGTGTTTCTCGGGGTGTGTGAATGGTATTAAAAAGTTGTCAACTGATAAAATATAGATAATCATTCTTATAATATATTCGCGTAAGAATGGAGTATGTCTGTCCTTCAGTCGGTTTGCCCGCCGTGAAAAAAATCATTTCAACGTGGAAACCTTTTTGCCCTAGGTTGCGCCTCTTTGCCCATTCGATTCATTTTCTACTGTTCCTCCCGGTCTGAATGCCGCGAAGCGGCAGGATCAGGCTGGTTGTGTGATAATTAACTTTGTAGTTGACAACTTTTTGATAGCTATTTTGAATTTTGAGTTATAGCAATTTTCCCAAAAGACATCTCAATTTTGTTCAACTCGCGTTACTGGAAAAGTGCGTTTTTCAATTTTTGCTATATCTCAAAAACTAAAAATGCCATATGAAAGTTGTCAAGTAACAAAATGTGTATCAAAACTAGAACTACATTTTGTTAGTTGACAACTTTTCTATAACTCATTCGGTTTTTGAGTTACATCAGTTTTCCCAAACGCCTATGCGCCAGCAAGTGTCCTGGCTTTACTATAAGCTTTAAATCATCTGAAAATGGTCTAAAAATGCTCTAAAAATCTGAAATTTGCAGTCAGCCAAAGACTTTATGGCCCTGATCGTCTCCCAATTCGACGCCACCAAATTCCCGTCGAAACACGATGCGAATGTGTCCATCTCGTCTTCATCCACCCAACTGGCTCACTCTCCTCGACGATCCGCCTAATCCGTGTCCACTTGACCGTTTTCCCGCTCTTTTCGTCCCTTCCCTTTTCCCCATTTTCCATTTGTTTCTGTTTCTCGGAAAATCAGCAAAAACGAGACAGTTTATCGTCTTGTTTGTCCTTTTTTTTAATGATCTTCTTCTCCGCCTCTCTTTGTGATTTGCCGCCTTCCTCTTCTTCTTCTTCTTCTAGAAACTGAGAAGAGAAAAGAAATAAAATAAAAATGCAGTAAGATGGGCGATGGGTGGATGTGGAAGATGCCCGTCCGTCCCCTCGTCCCCCTTCTCTCTTTGCAGCTGTCGAGATATAAAACCCAATAAAATTCGAGTGTGTGCGTCGCCATTTGGTTTTATAGGTCGTCTTCTTGGCTTTTTCCCAGATTTATTTGAGCTTTTCTCTGGTTTTCCCAAGAAAACTAGAAATTTCGGAAAAAATTGAGAATTTTTCGCATCGCTGCTCTGGAGTTTTCCAGATTCGCGCGCGTTTATCACTGCCTTGCGCGCCGCAGTCAGAGTTGTAGCTGTAGCGCAGGCGGTAGCGCTGGCGCTTTTGGATTGAGAGGGGTCTGGTTCGAAACTTTGGCGCTTCAAATCTTTTTTGCATTTGTAGTTTTGCAGTTTTATCAACCCAAAGTCGATTTCTAGGGGTTCACTATTCTCGATTCTAATTTCTCAATTCTAGATTCTCGACTCTCCAAAGCGGACATCTTCAAAGAAAAGCGGCGATTTCAAAGAGAAAAAGAGAACCAAAGGCGAAACAGCGAACTATTAAAGATATCGTCGGGTTTTAGGCCAGTGTTGGTGTCTTTTGAGAAGAGAAAAGGAAGCGCGAAGCGCCGCCGCCGCCGGCCTGGCGTAAGAGAGAAAATAATAAATGAGGGGGGCGAGAGAGAGCACGGGAGACGGAGACGCAGACTGCGAAACGGCGGCGAACATCAAAGGAAGTGTGCGTCTTCCGACACGGCGCCCCGGCGGCCGCGAGAAGGGGCACTTATACCCCCCCCCCCCTTCCCGGTCTTCTTCTGTTAGTGTACTCCTCCTCTTCTTCTTCCTCTTCTTCCTCTTCTTCAACACACCACCACCACCATCGCTTTCCTACGGCCCACATCGACTCATTGAGAGATGTGTCTCTGTCTGCGTCTCTCATGATTCCTGTTATCTTTCTCTTTCTCTCGAGAAAACGAGAGAGAGGGAAAGAAGTGTGTTATCAGTTGGAACTGAATAGAGTAGGTCGAATAGAATAAGTGGGTTGGGGTGAGAAGAAAGTTAACGGATTTTCTTTTTTCGGTGCTTGGGTGGTTTTTGGGTGGATTTTGAGGTTTAGAATTTTTTTCTGGATAGATTTTTCTTCTCCAATTTTTCCGTCATTTCTGTGATATTTTTATGGTTTTTTAACGCTTCAATTAATTTTTTTCAATTTTTTTTTTAAATATTTGTGATTTTTTGGGTTGAGAAGTTATGGATTCTTGGGTTTTTAGGGTTTTTGGATTATTTTTTTTAATTCAATTTTTTTAAAATTTACCGGATATGTATCGCATTTTCATTCAATTAAAATGTTTTTAAAAAATTTTAAGAAAAAAAAAACTTTTTGAATTTTTTAAAATTTTAATTTTTTTTCGATAATTTCGACTTTTGAAATTTTTTTTTTTGAAAAATTATTTTTAGCTGTTAAATTGCTATTTCTTCCTTTTTTAAGTTTAATCATTCTTATTTTAATATTTTTTGTGATTTGATTTGGACGTTTCAAAAATTATTTTTAAAAATTTTTAATATTTTTTTTTCGAAAATTTTTGCCTGAATTTTTTGAAAATTTGTTTTTTAACTCTAATTTTTTAAGCGATTTTTTTTCATTTGGTCACATTTCAATTCAATTTATTTAAACGTTTCCATATCTTAGTTCAAAAAAAAAAATGAAGAATTTAAAAAAACATAAAATTAAAAAAAAAACTAATTTTGCTAAATCCCGCTTTGCAATTTTTGTTATATCTCAAAACCTAAAATAGCTATAAAAAAGTTGTCAACTAACAAAATGTAGCCCGTATTATTTCCAACGTTTTTGTAGTTGACAACTTTTTGATGTCTTTTATGGTTCAAGAGTTACAGGAGTTTTTTTCCAAGCTGGATTTCAATTTTTCAATTTCCTCCAGTGCTTCTTACGCCAATCTGCCTCCTCCTCTTTTTTCGAATTTTTTTCGAATTTTCTGATTATTTTAATTTTATTTTTCATCATTTTCAGTGTATGGAATGGACCATTCTTCTCATCTCAACTGGGCCCGTAGTCTCGAATCAGTGCTGTCCGATCGGCTGGCTCTCGACGCGTTTCAGGAATGGCTCATCGAGTATTCGTCGCCTCAAGTGAGTTTTTTAGCTTTTTTTAAAATGAATTTGTTATTGGAACACTTTTTACAAGTTCTAGTCAAAAATCCCAGAAAAAATCGATAATAGTAAAGGAATGACTGGTTATTTGAAAAAGGTCATATACTTTTTAATATAACTCAAGATTGACCAGAGATATCAAAAAGTTGTCAACTGCAAAACTGTTTATCACATCTAGAACTACATTTTGTTAGTTGACAACTTTCTTGTATCTTTTACAGTAATCCTGCTACACGCGGTTGAAAATTTGGGTCTCTTGCCGTTAGCTTGCCTATTGAAAAAAACAGTGTGACATAATGTGCGCTCTAACTCAAAAATCAAAACAGATATCAAAAAGTTGCCAACTACAAAAATATGTATTACATTAAGAGCTACATTTTTGTAATCGACAACTTTTTTCTATCTCTTACGGTTCCCTAGATAAATATCAATTTTCAGTACCTCGACTTGTACTTTGCCATAAGAGCCTACGAACGAATGGCACTGGAGGGGAAACCGGAGGTGAGGGTTTTTTTTTAATTTTAAGCTTTAAGTATAGTATTTTACATATTATATTTATTTAGAAAAACCAATTAGCCAAATCGATATACTCAAAATTTTTGTCCTCGAGAACCGGAAACTGCGAATCGATACCGTCCAGATATCGGGCACCAGTGAGTTTTTTTTTTTAATTGGAAAAACATATTTTTGATTGAATTAAATATTTTTAATACATATATATATATATATACATATATGTATATAAATATTAAAAATAAACAGTTAAAAAAATTTAAATTAAATTTTTTTTTAATTTTTAGTTTTTTTTCAATTTTTTTTTTGCAAAAATTAAATTTAATGTTTTTAATAAATTAATAATTACATTTAAAAAATCACTCAAAAAGCAAAAAAAAACAAGAATTTAAACAAAAAAAATAAATTTTAACTTTTTTCAATTTTTTCAAGAATTTTTTTTTGTTAATTTTAAATGCTTTGATTTAGATTTAAATTTATCATTTTTGATATATAAATAATTTAATTTTAAAAATAAATCATTCAAAAAAAATCAATTTCAAAAAAAAATTAATTTTTTTCAAATTTTTCAGAAAAATTAAAAAAAAATTCCGAATTTTTTTTTTAAATTTATTTTTTTATTAAAAAAACAATTTTATTATTTTAATACATCTATTTTAATATATTGAAAACAAATTATTTTGTGAAAAATTTAAATTTAAAAAAATTCAATTTTTTTTCATTTTTTTTTTCAACATTTTTTGAAAATTAAATTTTATTTTTTTATAGTTAAAAATTAATTTTTTCTAAATTCAAAAAATCAATTGTTCCTCTCATTGTCAGATCGGTGAAAAAATCCGTCACGGAATCGAATTGGAAGACCGAATTTTCTCGCAATGTTCCAGTTTTGTTATCGATTTTTTGCGTCGTCAACATGAGGAATTTGTCAGTTCTGATGAGTTTATCGAGGCTTTTAATAAGGTGAGAATTTTATAATTTTAAGTTTTTGAGCGTAAAAAATAAGAAAAATTGAGAAAAAAGGGGCGGGGCTTAATAGGAATTCAAAAAATAGCGGCGAGGTGTGTATTTTGTCATATATCTCGGTAACGGTAACAGATATCAAAAAATTGTCAACTACAAAATTACGCAGAACATCAAGGGCTCTAATTTTGTAGTTGACCGCTTTTTGCTATCTCTTACCAAAACCTAGATATTGATTGATTTCCAACGCACACTTTAAACGCGCATTATGGTGCATCGACTGAACGACGGTATTGTTTGGAGGCGTGTATCTCGGTAACGGTAACAGATATAAAAAAACTGTCAACTAATAGTTGTAGCTCTTGTTATTTTGCGTTTTTTTGTAGTTGACCCATTTTTGATATCTCTTACGGTTCTTGAGATATATGTCGAAATACATGGTACCTAGAGTTTACCGTTCCAAAATTTGCATTTCACCACCACGATTTTGGACCAATTTGTCTTATTTTTTCTGTTAATTGTGTCAAATTCTCAACCATCCTCCCCCACCTTCTGCTCCCTTTCATCATTCTCTCCAGATGACCCTCTCCGCCAATACCTCCTGCGACCCGCCAAGCACCGCCCACCAGAATACCATCGAACGACGGACTTCCGCCCCCTCGACGTCATCTTTAAGAAGATCTGCCGCCCAGACGGCTACTCAACTCACCGCTGAAGCACTCCTCAAGTCGAAACACGATAGACACAGCAAATTGGGGGAAACGTGAGTTTTTTGAAGAAGCCGCTTGATTAAAAAATATGTAACTTGGGAATAGTAAGAGATATCAAAAAGTAGTCAACTGATGGATTGTAGCTCTTGATATTATACACATTTTTGTAGTTGACACCTTTTTGACATCTCTTACAGATACCAAGCTATCAATTGATAAAAACAAAGCATTTTTTGATCTTCCTGCTTTTTTGAGTTTTCCGCTCAGAACCCAGGAAAATCGTGTCGAGACCCATTCCAATCATTTTTTTTTGTTTTTTTTGCAGAAAACTCGAAAAAATGTACCCGCCAACACGTCAACCGTACGTCTGCAATGCCACCACTTCACATAATGATTCGGCGGTCAGCTCCTCGTTTTCCGGGGAGACACCCGGCTCGCATCGGGTACATAGTCACAGGTTTGTACTGGAAAAGTGAATTTTAGAACATTAAAAAACTAAATTTATTAATTGATTGATAATTGAAAGGTTTTACTTTAGTTATCGATCGATTAACAAAAAATTTCCAATTTTTTTTTTTTAAATTTTTGGTTTTTGCTTCATAACTTGGAAACGATAAGAGATATGGAAAAGTTGCCAATTGATAAAATGATTGACTTAATTAGATGTAAATATTGTTAGTTGACAACTTTTTTGCATCTCTTACCAGTTTCTTGAAAATCAACGTTGAATAGGCACACACTTCACCTCCGTGTCCGCACCATGTTCAGAGGGTGTTGTATTTGGCTGCGTATAACTCAAAAACCATAAAAGATATCAGAAAGTTGTCAACTGCAAAATTGTTTAGTACATCAAGAATTGCAACTTGTTAGTTGACAAGTTTTTGATATCTCCTACCGTAACCCAGAAAAACGTTCAAATTCAGAATCCGTCACGTGCGCGACGAGCAAGCACGCGAGAACACCCACACTTTCACGTTGCCTCGCGTCGAAAAGGACTCGAAAAGCACCGAAGGTCAACAATTCGATCATTCTTCCGAGTCGGGAAGAAGATATTTCGCAATGGAAATCATCAAAAAATTGATGAGACACGTCGACAAAATGCGCGTGAATGAGGAGATGGAGAAGCAGATTAACGACATTCAAGAGTGCCGGTATACGGTAAGCGATGGGTCTCGCAACGAAAGAAACAAGTACAATGGGTTTTCAGACGATTGACATGGTAAATGGTACTGAAGCTGATGTGAATTTGGAGAAAATCGATGAGGACGAAGAGTTGGATGACTATTTGAAGATGAAGATGACGGATGACTCGCAGAAGGGGTCGGCGGCAAGGTCGCCGAAGGGAAAGAGTGCTGAGAAGTCGAAGAACAGTGAGTTCTTGATGATTATAGCAATTATTGATTGATTTTTGTTGTTGGAAGGTGGTACCCGTGATAGCTCTTTTTTTGATCTTTTTTTTGATCTCGGCAAGGTGCTCTAATTTTCAAACAGGTGTAGCGGGATTACTATAAGAGATATCAAACAGTTGTCAACTGATAAAATGTAGCCCTTAATGTAGCAAACATTTTTGCAGTTGACCAAATTTTGATATCTCTTACAGTAACCCAGATATCAATCAATGAACATTAGACCTTAAGCGAAAATTCAAAAATTCAAAAATCTGCAAGTTTGATATTTCCTAGCTCAAAATTTATCAAAGATATCAAAAAATGTACTTTTATTATTTCAATATTTTACAAATCAACCATTTTCTCACATCTCCCTCCCTAACCCAGGTCCGCTGCCCATTCCCATGGCTGTCACTAACCCATCCGTCAAAATTAGTCAATAAAGGACCCCTTTCGGGTCGAGTGACTCGATATGGTCCCTAATCCCAGTTTGGGAATGAAATTTAGCAGATATTAGGAACAGGTGA
The DNA here is from genome assembly GCA_900536345.3 of Caenorhabditis sp. 39 LS-2015. Lineage (NCBI taxonomy): Eukaryota > Metazoa > Nematoda > Chromadorea > Rhabditida > Rhabditidae > Caenorhabditis > Caenorhabditis waitukubuli. Next base: position 29,668 of record LR568558.1, read on the forward strand.
GGTAGTGACAGCCGTTCGGAGGGTTATGATGGATTTCTGGGAACCAGAGAAGAATTGGGACTTGTTTTCAGGTAAAGGCCTTATAAATTAATCAATATCTGGGTTACGGTAGGAGATACAAGAAAATTGTCAACTAACAAAATGTAGCCCTTGTTATAACACACAATTGTGTAGTTGAACTTTTTGACATCTCTCATTGTTTTTGAGTTAGAGCGCACTTACTTTTCAAGCTCGGCGTGCTAGCGGCAAGTTGCCAGTTTTAAATGGGTATAGCCAAATTACGGTAGGAGATGCAAAAAATTTATCAACTAACAAAATATAGCCCTTAATGTGGTTAACATTTTTGTAGTTGATAACTTTTTGATATCTCTGTTAGTTTTTGAGTTAGAGCGCACTTTGTGTGACTCAGTTGTTTGAGCAGGGGATGCGAGCGGCAAGCTAACGGCAAGATGTCTTGATTTTCAAGTGGTGTAGCGGAATAACTGTAAAAGATAGAAAAAAGTTGTCAACTAAGAAAATGTAGCCCAAAACATAAAAAATATTTTTGTAATTGACAACTTTTTAATAGCTCTTAGAGCAAAACAGATATGAAGCAAAACATGCAAAAATTAGCAAAATAATTCTTATTTTTTCACTTTTTTTCCAACTTTTTTGGTATTTCCAGCCACCCAATCGCCTCCACCACCTCCTCCACCAATTCCCCGAGAATCCGTCCTTCACAACACCATCCGCTCCTCGAGAAGATCCTCCGGTCACTCGAAAGAGCTGGATCCCTCGCCTCGAGGATCCCACCACCATCACCATTCCTCCCATCATCCACGTCATCATCAAATCGATAATCGGATGTCCCAATCGCTTATCAGTGGCCACTACTCATCCGCATCCTCCTCATCATTCAGCAGAAGCGGCGTCGATTCCTTCGCTCCATCGCCCATGAAATGGACCCAAAGTTCGTCGAAAAGCTCTCAAATGTACGATTCCTCGGGCATCGGTTCGATGGCACCGTCGGCATTCTCGGCGACGTCTTCTGAATCAAGAGATGGCATTCAGAAGCATCGACAGAGGAAGATGATGCCGTCGGAGTTGATGAGAGCGCCGAATTCGACGGGCAACATGGTGCAGCAAGTTGGAACCGGCAGGAGGCATAAAAGCGGCAAGAACCTGTCGAATCTCATCACCATTTCGTATGTTGGTACGTTCATTTTTAAATATTTTGTTTGTAAAAATAATTTTCAAATTCCCCACTTTCCAGGCCCCGACAAGGTCCCGGTAGTTGCCCATGTTCCGAAAGACGGCGCAATGACACTTTTCGAGTTCAAACGACACTTTGCACTCACTTCTGGACAGTTCGTTATCGATTTTTTGAATTATCGATCGGTTATTGATTGATTATTGATTTTTCAGATTATTCTTCAAAACCGACTGTGAAGATGGTACGGCGCCGTTTCAGTTGTTATTGATCAAAGATGAACATCATTTGTTGCCAGTTTTTGAGGTGAGAATGAGTATCCGAGGAATCGGAGGTTTGGGGAAAAATCGATAAATCGATAATCCCGAAAAGTCGATATTTCCCACAAAATCAATATTCTACTGAAAATTGATAGTTGAAATCTGAAAATTGAAAATTTTGAAAAATAGATTTTTTCAAAAATCAATAATCACTAGGAATTGAATAATTTTAAAAAATCAATAATTTTTGGAAAATCGATATTTTAAAAAATTTGATTAATTTTGGAAATTGATATTTTAGAAAAAATTTGATTAATCGTGGAAAATAGATATCTTTTGAAAAATCATCAAATCGAAAAAGTCGATAATTCCGAGAAAATCGATAATTTTGAAAAATTCAATAACTCTGAAAAATTGACTTATTTTTAGATAATTAAAAAAAATCGTTATTTTCTGAAAAATCGATATTTTTTGCAAAATCAAAAATTTGTGAAAAGTTGAGAATTTCAAAAAAGCAATAATTTTGAATAGTTCAAAAATTTTCAGAAAATCGATAATTGATAGAAATTAAATAATTTTAAAAAGTCAATAGTTTTTCAAAAATTGATACATTCTATTAAAAATTTGTAAAAAAAATTAAAATTTAAAAAAATATTATTAGTTTTATCAGAAATTATCAGAAAAAGATTATTTTCGAAAAATCGATAATTTCCTAATTTTTTCTTTTTTTCAGGATCGAATTTCCGCCGAACTACGATAACAATACCTTCCCGTTTTTGCAAAAATATTATCGAATTTTATTGATTTTTTTCCCAAATTTTCCAACAAAACTGGTCAATCATAATTGCACAAGAAAAATGAAATTCGTGATCTTTTGATTTTTTTTTGAATTTAATGTTATACTTTCTAATTTTTTGAAAAAAATAAATCCATTAATCTTATTTATTGATTAAAAAAAATATATTATTTAATCAAAAAAAATTATTTTTTTCCAAAGAATTCAATTTTTTCAAATGCAAACACATTTATTTTATTCAAATTTTTCACAGAAAAAAATCAATAAAAAATACTCAAAAAAAAGTGAAAAAAATTAAGTAAAAATTGGAGGAATGTTCATGTCAAAAGAATGTCAAAAATCGATATTTTTAGAAAAAAAAATTCAAAAAAATTCCAAAAAATAACTGTCATGGTACACTTCGAAAAAACGCGTTTTGTGCGAGCATATGGATGACTCGGGTGTCTTTTTTCGGATTTCGACGGCCGTCGATGCACAGGTACATGGACCACAGCAGCACCATCAGAATCGAGATGATCACGTACGCGAAACTGGAAAAACATCGATTGATTCGGGGAAATTAGCAAATTTTTCATGTTTTTGAGGTTTTGAGTCATTTTTAGCAAATTGTCGTCAATTATGACGCCGGGTACGCAGCTCTGCGTACCGGGCATCAGACCTGATACGCAAGTTGTGAAATTTTGAGTTTTCGGGTGTTTTCAGCAGTTTCTAGTGGTTTTTTCTGTTCAATTTTGGCAAAATGTTGTCAAATTTGATGCCGGGTACGTAGCTGTGGTGTCAATGCGTACCTGGCATCCGACTTGACGCGCAAGCTGGAGAAATTTGAATTTCTAGGTGTTCTTGATCGTTTTTGATCGTTTTTTGATCATTTCAAGTTGTTTTTAACTGTTTTGAACTTATTTGAAAATTTTGAAACGTTTTGAAAATTTTTGAAAGTTTTTTTTATCTTAAAATTTTTTGCAACGTCTCAAAAATCAAAAGCCAGATGGAAAGCCTTGTTTAACTTGAATTTTCTTCTAATTTCTGCTTTTTTTATCAAATCGCCGTCACTTCTGATGTCTGGTACGTAATTCTGCTACCTGACGCGCAAGTTGTGGAATTTGAATTTCTGGGTGTTTTTGACGGTTTTTTGTGGATTTTTCACTTTTCTGGTCATTTCTGGTCAAGTGTCGTCAGTTCCGATGCCTAGTACGTGGCTGAGATGTCATTGCGTACCTGGCAACACATCTGACGCGCAATTTGAATTTCTGGTTGTTTTCAACCGTTTTCAACCGTTTTTCGTGGTTTTTTTTGACAATATCCGGCAGGTTTTCATAGTTTTCATGGTTTTCTCTATTAAAAAATGAAAAAATAAATAATTACCTGACATAAGAAACGACTTGTTCACGAGTCCACGAGCCAAAGAACGTCGGGCTTTCGGTTGTCTTATCCATTCATTTTCTCGAGATTTTTTTCTTGGAATTTCTGAAAAAATGTACAATTGGTAAGGAAGGAGGTCGATGTGATTTTTGAACTTTTCGAAAAAAATAATTTTTTTTGAAGAAAAATAGGAAGTTTTTTTTGGGTGACCTACCCGAGCAACTGGGGATTATGAGAAAACCGATTTTTGAGGAGGAGAAAAGGGAAAAGGGGGAGGAGGGGGTGAAAATGAAAAATTGGGGGTATTTGAGAACTTTGAAATACGGGAGGCAGGAAGGTTTGGAGGAAAAAATGAGAATTTTCGAAAAAATAAATTTTAATTTAAAAAAAATTAAAAAATTGAAATTTTTTGTTGAACATTCGAAGAATGCAATTTTTGGATTTAATTTACTTATGTACTTATTTGATTTGAAAACAAAAAAATTATTCAAAATAAAAATAATTTTTTTTTTCAGAAATTAAAATTTTTTTTCGGTTTTCTTATTTTTTTGAAAGCAATAAATTTGAATTTTGTTTTTTTTTTGTATTTACTTATGTATATTGAAATTGAAACAATATTTTTAAAAATAAAAAAAAAACTTGGAAAAATATTTTTTTGAATTTTCTGGTTTTTTTCCGAAAATTGTAATTTTTTTAAAATTTATTTTCAAAATTTTTATAAATTAAAAACAATAACAATAAACGTTAAAAAACAAATATTTTCAAAAAAATTTCGAAATTTTTTATTTTTTTATTTTTCAAAACATCATAAAAAATACAATTTTGAAAATTTAAATATACCAAATTCCAATAAATTTTTCAAAAAAAATTGTTTAATATTTATTTTTTCCAACTCAACTAAATAATAAAAATGTGTCAAAAAATCATATTTTTTGCTGCTACCTGACCAACAACACCTGACACCTCCTCAAAAAATAAAAATATTTATTATTATTATTTTTACAACTAACTAACCAACACGTGTCAATTTGAGTGACATGTGGTCTTTAAGAAAATTGGTATCTCGATATTTCGCAACTGTAACGTTTCGCAACTCAAAAAACAAAAAAAAACACAGATTTTAATTTTCTGTTTGTTATCAGAGACAATAACATTTTGAGTTGAGTTGAGAAACGTTAAAGCTGAAAAGCTAAAAGTTGCGAAACGTTACAACTGAGTAGTGAAAAGTTGCGAAACGTTACAGCTGGGAAGTGAAAAGATTGCGAAACACGTTACAGCTGTAAAATAAAAGGTTGCGAAACGTTACAGCTGTGACATTTAACCTTGAAGAAAAGCACTTTCTCCATCGTCATTTTCCGCATAAAAATCAGCGGAAATGGGCGGTGAAAAGGAGAAAAAGTCGGAAAACCGAGGGAAGGTTTCCGATTCGATGAGCTTTCCGTCGTCGATTCATTCATGCTCCGTCGGGTTTTCGCGACGGCGGTGATGGCGACGGAGCTGAGAAACGGAGGGGAAATGTAAATGAGAAGGGAGGATGGGAAGATGGGAAAGGAAAGGGGGAAATTAGGGATTCTGGATGGAGAATTCTGGGAATTCTGAATTCAGGAGAAAACTGACGATGATGGATTGCCTTTTTGGTGTCTTTTTTGAGGGATCAAAGCTTACAAAGTTGTACTCAAGTTATGAAAATTTTTTACAGAGAGATAACCTGGAAATCTTTGGAAAATTCTCTATTCCCTAGGCCAAGGCTTAGACAAGGATTAGGTTAGGATTGATTAAGTTCTATTCCAGGCTTAGATAAGGTCTAGGTCAGGTTTGATTAAGGTTTTGACTGATTGTAAGAATCTGGCTTAGTCAAGGATTGGCTAAGGATTACGTCAGAAATGACTAAGCAAGTTGATCTTGACCTGACCCAACATGGTACGATCTAACAAAACAACATCCCGACGTTTCGCAACTCTCTAACTTTAACTAATTTCGGTGTATTATTTTGACAGGTTGCGAAACGTCGTAGTCAGCCAGTGTGGATTTTCACGTTTCATAGTCAAAATCCAATTTTAAAAAAATGCTGCAAAAACCCCGGAATCTTCGCTTAATTTCCGATTCGTTTGCCGAGTGTCTAATGAAATGTTTTCCCATCAGAGAGAATTAATTATTCATGAGCCGCACGGGGTAATCTGATCTATGAGAAAATGAGAAAAAATAAATTGACTGACGCATTAGGTGGCGCGTATCTTGGCGCGTTTTTGGTACCCTAACGCATGTCTAGTGCAGCTTGAAATTTCAAAAAATGCGTCACCTAATTAAAGCAACTAAATCTGTCTATGCTCACGAACTTTTGGACGTCTAGTTAGCAATGGTTCCCTCTTGGCGCACTTTTGATTATTCTCGGGTCATTGCCGCCTTTCTTCTTTTTTCACCACGCAAAGGAACGACAACAACCACTTAGCCGCTGCTGACGTGATTCCGAGAAGCTGAAAGGTGCTCGAAAAGTGCGTCAACTCTTCGATCAGCTATGCCCGAGGACTAGACAAGGATTGCATCAGGATTAGGCAAGGACTAGGTAAGGACTAAGTCAGGCTTAGCCAAGGATTGACCAAGGAAACGTAGCAAAGCAGAACCCCGACGTTTCGCAACCTCCCTGATTTTCGCTAGTTTTTGATTTTCACCTAGGACACATTTTTAAGAAGTTGCGAAACGTGGCAAACTCGTTAGACGTATAGATTTTGTGACCGCGACATTTCGCAACTCTACTCCTTAACAGACTTGAAAAACGCTAAAACTAGGGTAGGTTAGGGCGTTGCGAAACGTCGCGGTTGGAGACGAGACCCTTCACTAACAATTGGTCAGGCTTAGATAAGGTCTTGGTCAGGATTGGGCAAGGATTAGGTAAGGTTCAGTAAAGATTAGCCAAGGATTGAGCAAGGATGACTCAACAGAGGCTTTCATGGTACTTTTTACACTTTCCACTTCGAAAAAAGCATTAAAAAACACTAAAAAATGTGAAAAATCTGGAAAATTTGTTGGTCGTGGTCGTGAAAAACGAGCAAAGTCCCGTCCCGTCCCCCCGATTTCTCCCTTTCCTTCTCTCTTTTCTCTCGGATTAATTCATCAATTGTGTTGTGACAGAGGGGGTGTCTTCTTGACACCCCCTCCCCGATTTTTGACACTTTTTGGGAAGAAAATTGGGGAGAAAAAGGGAAAACCATGATTAGGGGAGGAGTTAAGTCATGGGGTGGCATTTTGGGGAGAGGAGAGCATTTTTGTAGTTTTTCAATGAAAAAAATGAAATGAAATTTTTGCGGACTGGAAGATCAAGAGAGAATCAAGAAAAAAAATAGACAGTTTAAAATGGAAAGTTTCCAAAAAATTGAAAAAAATATACAATTAAAAAAACATTTTTTGAAGATTTTTTGTTTAAAAGTTAGATTTTTTTTAATTATGTGGCCATGGTCATTAATGAGAATTAAATTAAGAATTCATTTTTTTTAAAAATAAAATTCAAATTATTTTTTAAATTTAAAAATTCGAAATACTAAAAAATTCTGTAGAAATTGAAAATTAGTTTTTGACATTTTTCGGGGAGAAAATTGGGAAGAAAAATAGGAAAAACAATGATTAGGGGGGGGGGGTAAATGTACACGGATTGGGAAAAAATTGAACAAAAAAAAATAATTTTTTTATTAAAATTGAATGTTTTTAAATTTTTTGAATTTGCATTTTCTTAAATCGAAATTCATTTTTTTTTGTTTTTTCATATCAAAATTTACACAAATTGGGAATAAAACTGAAAAGTCAAAAATGAGTAGAACAAGTTTGAAAAATTTTTGGACTTTAAAAATTACACGGATGGGAAATGAATTTAAAACATTTCAATAAATTAAATATTTAACTTAAAATTAAAAAAAATATATTAATAATTCAATTCAAAAAATCAAGTTTTGGCATTAAAAAAATGAATTGTCTTTTTTTTGAAATTTTTTGAAATACTAAATTTTAATATAAAATTAAATTTTTTTATTTATGAAAAACGTAACGAAAAAAATTGTTCAAAAATTACAACTTTTAAAAAATTTTGAAAAAAATTAAAAATTCAATTTTTTTTGAAATTCTAAAAAATCTCACAGCTGTACCTTATTTTCTCACATTTTATGGTTCTTTTTTTGGTATTGAAAAAAACAAAAAATACATAAATGTGGAAAATAAAGAGAGAGAGATAGGAAAACTTTGAAATTTTAATTTTTCTAGTTGATTACTTTTTGATATCTCTAACGGCAATGGAAAAAAAGGCAAAATCTATAAGCTTCAAAAATTTGATAAAAATTGAATTATTTGATAAAAACCATTTTAATGAAGAGAAACAAAAGAGAAAAGACAAGACAAGACACCCTCGCCAGTGGAAAAGAACAGTTGTTGAATGCGATGAGTGCAGTGCATTAGAGAGAGATGCGATCCGATCAGAAACACCTCTTTCTCTTCAATTAACGAGTTTTGTGTTGGTGCAATGAAATGAGAAATGGACGATGAGAAAGCGAGAAAATGAGAAAAAATGAGGAAAAAAAATTGTGCTTTGATGCCGGGTTGATTTATGAAGAAAAACTCGCTCTATCGAACTTTCGGAGGAGTTTATGCACCATGTTATATACTTTGCTTTATATCTCAATAACGGTAAGAGATATCAAAAAGTTATCAACTACAAAATTACGCACCCTATTAAGGGCTCTAATTTTGCAATTGACAACATTTTGATATCTTCTACCTTTACTGAGATACACGCCACCAAAAGTTGCCCCTGTTTCAGTCGATGCACCATGTGGCACCTCCCAAGTGCTTGCCGGAAATCAATTGATATCTAGGTTTTGGTAAGTGGTATCAAAAAATGATCAACTACAAAAATACGCAAAATATTAAGGGCTGCAACTTTGTAGTTGCAAACTTTTTGATATCTCTTATGGTTACGGAGATAGAAACCCTCAAACATATGAGTCGATGCACCATGTACGAATTCTCAACTTGTAACCAGTGTTTTTCAGATTTCAACAGTCAGATCCACAAAAAGCTTACTGTTTTTCAGTATTTTTAGCTGGAAGACACAAAACGTCAGGGTTGCGAAACGTCGGGGTTTCCAGACCCTCTCATAGTTCATCAATAACCAACTTTGAGCAAAGTTTAAGAATTCATATTAACCCTTATGTTAGCCTAAATTGGTTGGTTGCGAAACGTCGGGGTATCATGCCTGTCTTAACCGTCCAAATTCTCGATTTTTTATCAATCCAAAACCGTCCGTTTTTGGACGGTTTTGACTCGATTCCATTCGATTCCATTCCCATGCGTTTGTGTGCCGCCAAACACACTTTACAGTCTGCTTCCCAGCCCCCCGCGGGCGGCTCATAAAACCAAACCGCCCGTGGATGGGAACAGAACCGAACCATTCCATTCCATTTCATTCCATATTCATTCGTATCATCCCTTACCTCCCAATGATACCCTCCAGTACCATATTGCTCCTTCTCCTTACTATAACTGTAGCTGTGATCCTGGCTGATGATGTGGCGGATGTCACCACCCCCTCGAACTCCGTCAATGTCACTGGTCAAGAGCTCCTCGGAGCTCCTCAAGGACAAGTAATCGCTCATGATGTCAACGGAGAAGCGATTCTGCCGGCGATGAAGGCCATTTCGAAGGCATCTGGGGCTGAGCCATCGCTGGGATTGCATGGCATCACGGAACAACAGTTGAACTTGAGATACTACAATTTCATTTGCTCGTCGCACTTTCATTTGGATTGTAAGGTAGGTAACACGGTTTTTTTCCGAAAAATCGATAATTGCGATGATTTTTTACCAAAATCGTAGATGTCATTGTGTATTTTTATTTATATCTCAGGAACGGTAAGAAGTATCAAAAAGTTATCAACTGCAAAAATACGCAAAATATTAAGGGCTACAATTTTGTAGTTGACAACTTTTTGATATCTTTCACCATTATCAAGATATGCGCTGTCTAACTTTTTAGTTGATGCACTATGTTGCATCTACAAAGCGCACTCCAGATATCAATCGATATCTGGGTCCCCGTAGCAGATATCAAAAAGTAATCAACTAAACAATTGTAGCCCTTGACATTTTGCAAATTTTTGTAGTTGATTATTTTTCGATATCTCTGACCGGGACCCAGACATCGATTAATTTCCAGCGCGCACTTTGTAGGTGCAATATGGTGCATGGTCTGCAACTAGGTAATGTTTGGTAGTTTATATCTCGGGAACGGTAAGAAGTATCAAAAAGTTATCAACTGCAAAAATACGCAAAATATTAAGGGCTACAATTTTGTAGTTGACAACTTTTTGATATCTTTCACCAATATTGAGATATAAGTTGAAATACCAAACCGTATCTGGTCTTGAAGCTCCTTGAGCGGAACCAAGCTGCGTTGCGGTCGCGTCGCGGTAAAAATTGATTTTTTTCAATTTTTTTAATTTTCAGATCACCGAAACCCTCCAAATCTGCATAAAAGACCGCTACGTGGCCGTTTTAGGTCTGCCGCTCAGCTTCGATTCTGATTCTTCGGATCTGTTGACTCTGGGGAAATGGATGAGACAATGCGATGGAAATGACCAAGATATGAATCAGGAAGCAATGAGAATCATCAGAAAACGAATCCATTTCCAGAACGAGAACAATTGGTATGTTTAGTGGTAGTTGCATGTATCTTGACGTATATCTCAAGAATCGTAAGAGATATTGAAAAGTGGTTAACTATAAAAATACGCAAAATATCAAGGGCTACAACTTTGTAGTTGATCATTTTTTGATATCTTTCACGGTTACTGAGATATATTACAAAATACAAAATACACTTTTTTCCTGCCGAAACTCTAATAAAATCACTAAATTTCGGTTTATTTCCAGGTCCAACGTCTTCAAATCGGCGAGCCTCGGCTATTCAACACTTCTGGGAGTCTTGGGAATGATAGCTGTGAAAATTCTGGTTTATTGATTGATTTGTTACTTGTTCCCCCAATAAATCTCCGTTAATTTCCTGGAAACCGCGCGCTTATCATGACCCTCCACTGCGCCGACTCGCTGTGCAGTCGTGGCGCAGGCGGTAACGCGCCGACCCTTTGAGTTTTGCATCCCTGGTTCGATTCCCTCCTCTCGAAAATATTTTTTGCATCCTTGATAAAGCCATTTTCATGACTCAAATGACTCCCTAGGCGGAAAACGAAGCCAATTTTCCGCGTTTTCGTTGCCGGTTCCCCGAAATCGCTGAGAAATAAACGGAAAGAAAAGAAAAAGTTTTCGTTTTCTTTCGTTTTGCTCGTTTTTTTTTCTTTTTTCTTTTGCCCAATCTGATTTTGCCAATTATCTCGTCTCCGCTTCTTCCTTGGCACCATGTGATTTGGGGAAGGAAGAGAAAAAGAAGAAGATTGGATGAGGGGGGAAGGGGGAGGTGGAAACGAGATAAAAACCAGGAAGGAACCACCCACGCGGATCGGGAAAAACGCCAAGGATCCAGAAAAGCGCAAGCAATCGAAAAATGGGTCAAGGTATCCAGAAAGGCGTCAGGAAACTGGAAAAACGTCAGGGTATCTAAAAAAAAGCGCAAAGAATCTAGAAATGCGCTAGTAAAAACACTAGAAGCACGAGAATAGCGTCAGTGGATTGAACCAAGCTATCGGTATCCAGAAAGGCGCCAGCAAACTAGAAACGCATCAGGGTGTTCAAAAAGGCGCCAAGGATCCAGAAAAGCGCAAGCCATCGAAAATTGCGTCAAGGTATCCGGAAATGCGCTAGCAAAAACACTAGAAGCACGAGGATAGCGACAGTAGTCTGATATGGTACTCACGTCAAGGCACTACCAACCAAAAGTGAAAAACTTGCGCCAGCCAGTAATTTCAAGATGAAAATTTGAAAAACTGGAAAAGCGTAATGCGCTGAGAATGCGTCAAATCAAAGAAAAACGTGATTCAGAGACACTTAAAAAGTACTGAAAATGCGTCGGAAAAAGCGCCAGCAAGTTTCAGAGCGACGAGTATCCAGAAAAGCGCCATCGAATGTTGAAGCGAAGGGTGTCAACAGGTGCGTCAAGGTATCCGGAAAAGCGCCAGCAAACTATGACTCCATTGGCATCCAAAATGGCGTCAATACATCCGGAAAAGCGTCAGGACTCCTCAGCTATGTCCATAATCAAGAAATGCGTCAAAGTATCCCTACAAAGCCATCAAACGGTACCCGAAAATGCGTCAAGGTATCCAAAAAAAGCGCCAGCAAACTTTGACTCCATTGGCATCCAAAATGGCGTCAATACATCCGGAAAAGCGTCAGGACTCCTCAGCTATGTTCATAATCAAGAAATGCGTCAAAGTATCCCTACAAAGCCATCAAACGGTACCCGAAAATGCGTCAAGGTATCCAAAAAAGCGCCAGCAAACTTCACACCAAATGTTATCTAGAATTGCGTCAAGTTATCTAGGAAAAAATTTGAGTCAGCGACCCTTAAATCCACTAAAAAAAGACCAAGAAAAGCGCCAAGAACCTTAGGATCCCCGAGCTCAAAGTTCACTTCACAAACACTTCCTTTTCCATATGTTTTTTTGCCAATTTTCCGATTTTCCATTGCTCTTCTTCCAGTTTTCTGCTGCCTTCTGCTGCCCCATCCATCCATCCATCCATCTATCCATCAATCCCTCCTTTCACCCCTCAACTCTTCGATTCCCTGACGAATCCACTGGGGAACACGAGCAAAAAGAAGAAGAAGAAGAAGAGGAGGAGGAGGATGCACTTCATTCGCATCAAAAAAAGCGCGAATTTTCCTTTCCTTTTCCTTTTCTTCCCTTCAAGACCCTTTTGGGAATGGGAATAAGAGCGAAAAAAAACGAGGGAGGAAGGGGCCCGGCAGAGTTGACGAATCCAATTTGCATAAGTTTTTTGTGGGTGGAACCGCCAAAGTGTTTTCTTCCCGTCGTTTTGGGCAGAAAAATCAGAGAAAAACTTTTAGAAAACCCACGTCATTTGGGAATTCGAAATTCGAAATTCGAAATCGGGAAAGAGGAAGGAAAAAAACGGCTTGATGTAGGGTTTAGTGCATCTCTTTGGGGGATTCGAGGGAAGTTTGACTTGTAGGATGCTGACGCGATTTTGGTGTGGTCTTGCGCTTTTCAGGAGCGAGATTTGAGCTTTGACCATCTCGAGGATATTCTGATTGTAAGAAACACGTCATCTAGGATCTTATTCTACCTTAAGAATACCTAAGTGCATTCCAAGATGTCTTACCTGGGCTCCTATGGGCAGAATTTCAATGCCGCGGCATTCATCTAGATGCCTTCACGTTTTTCTGGATACCCTGAAGCCTTTCCAGTACCTTACTATTATTCTAGACAAGCCTGAACGTGCGGCTGCGCCGCATCAGGCTGGCGTGTCTTTTTTCTAGAAATAATCGATTTCCGCGTGAATACCATTTGATTTTTACGTGACCGGGTCAAATGCGCACAGAAAACATACGGACAAATGGAAAAACGGAACTTCATTTTCAGTTTTTCTGTTGCGGCGTAGCCGCACTTTCAGGCTGGTATAAGAATGATATTTTGCTTCAGATCCCTACCACCTTCCTCTATATTTTGGCCCATTTCCAATGCCTTGGTGTTCATCTGGATCCCGTTTCTTTCCGGTTCCTGGCGCCTTTCTGTGCCGTATTATCAAAAATTTGAACATCCTGGCGCTTTCTGGACGTCCTGAATCAATCTCCGTTCCTTGACGCTTTCCCGTACGTCACGGTCTGTTTCCAGATCCTTAACGCTATTTTGGATAATCTGGCGCGTTCCCCGTGCCCCGATTGCTAATGCTTTCCAGGACCTGGGCAACATGACTTGTTTCAATTACCTTGACATTCACCTTGACACCTTTCTGGATACCCTCGCTTTTCTTGACCTTGACCTTGACGTTTTTTCTGTAGCTAGATAGGCGCTTTGTTTCAGATCACTCTCTCTGCACTCTGACGCTTTTCTGGAAACCCTGACGAGCTTCCAAACCCTTGACGCTCTTCTGGATACCTAATTTTATATTTCTGATGCCTTCCTGTGTACTTTGAAACATTTCCAGCTATTCTGGCTCTGTTTTGGATCCTTTCCCATGCCTTGCGGCTCATCTAGCTACATCGTTTCAATTTTTCCTTTCAGTGTCCTCTGATCTCCATGCCGACCCTTCTGTTCCCCTCTCCCCCTCTCCCTCTCCCCCATAAATACACCTCCATGACTACCCCCTGGTGAACCCCATAAAACGGACAGAGGGCACAATTTTCCCTTTCTTCTTTCTTTTTTTTACTTTTTCCAAAAATCCCACAAAATCGTCAAAAAAGATGCGTCATGTGAGCCTGAGAAATGAGGATGCCCCCTTCTCTCCGGATGTCCAGGGAGACTTCCAACGTCTTCTGTCTTCTTCTTCTGTCTCCAGATAACATGACGTCATCTGGAAATGGAAGAAGGAGAAGTTTCCGAAATGTATCGAATCACAGTTTTCACACTCTTCTTGTGCTTTTGTGACGTCAATGGATGGGGAGTGTTTGACGAAAGGGGCGGAGCCTAATTGTAAGGGGGAGGAAGGGGAACTCGGGACGGACTTCTGACCTTTGTTTTTAGCGTGTCAGGTTGTTTTGAAAATTTGAGAAAAATTGAGAAAATTGGGTGAAATTGGTTGAAATTGAAGAGTTTTAAAGTGAAAAAAGAGAAAAAAGTGCATTTTTTTCAACATTTTTTTTTCATTTTTTTTGAAATAGCTATCAAAACGTTGTCAACTACAAAGTTGTTGCAAATATTGTCTTTATCATTTTATCAGTTGACAACTTTTTTCTATCTCTTACCGTTCCCGAGTTACAGCCAAAATTTCACAACTTGGACTTCGGCGTGATGCACCATGTACGCATTGCTGTAAAACAAAAGATATCAGAAAAATGCCAATTGATAAAATGATAAGAATATTGTTTTATACATTAAAAATGTAAAATGAAAGAGGAAAATCACCTGGAAAATCAAAATCTGGAAATCAAAAAAAAATCCAAAAAAAAAATTTTTCAAATTTTTTCTGCCAATTTTTCCCATTTGTAGCCTATAATTTGCTCGATTTTCCCGTTTTTTCTTGTCAACCAACACTACAATTTTCTCCGAATTTTGGCTGCCAGTTTCTCACGAGTCGTGCTCTTTTTGCTCAAGACACTACAATATTTGTCCAATTTTTTTTCAATTTTCCAATTTTTTTAAATTTTTTTTCTTAAGTTTGTGAAATTTGAATTGTGAGAATTTGGAAGTTAAATTAAATGTTTTGAAAAAAAAATTAATTTTTTTTTTATTTTGAAATTTTTTTGAGAAATAAAAAAAAACCTGATTTTTAAAAATTTTAATTTTTTAAAAATTTAAAAAAAAAATTTTAAATCTAAAAAATTTGAAAAAAAAATTTGTGAGAATTCTATAAAATTTTGAAAATTGTGAAAAAGAAAAAAAATTATTTAAAAAAAAAATTATTTAAAAAATTGAATTTTTTGAAAGTTTTCTTTAAAAATTCATTCAAAAAATTCAAAAAAAATTCCGAAAAATCTAAAAAAATATTCAGAAAATGTTTGAAAAAAAAATCCGAAATTTTCCTAGGAATTTTTTAAAAATTCAATAAAAAAGTTTTCAAAAAATTTCAAAATTTTTAAAAAAATTAAAAAAATTATTTAAAAATTTCCAAAAACTACTTTCAAATTTAAAAAAAATTTCTGAAAATTCTTTTTAAAAAATGCAAAATTAACTCAATTTTTTCTCAAATTTAGCCACTTACTTATGGTACTTACAAGCGGAAAAAGAAGAAGAAGAAGATAAGGGGGGGG
>LR568564.1:0-12517 GCA_900536345.3 Caenorhabditis sp. 39 LS-2015
AATACATCTGCTTCCGCGGCTCGAATACAAGGCAATCGGGGGTTTTCCAGTTTTGCGGGCGTTTTGGGGTTTTAGGTAATACATCTGCTTCCGCGGCTCGAATACAAGGCAATCGGGGGTTTTCCAGTTTTGCGGGCGTTTTGGGGTTATAGGTAATACATCTGCTTCCGCGGCTCGAATACAAGGCAATCGGGGGTTTTCCAGTTTTGCGGGCGTTTTGGGGTTTTAGGTAATACATCTGCTTCCGCGGCTCGAATACAAGGCAATCGGGGGTTTTCCAGTTTTGCAGGGATCCGTTTCCAGTTTTGTCGCAGTTTTCCAACAGTCCGTAACAAATTAAACGGACCGGCAACGTTTAGCTTTCAAGAACTAAAACGGGCGGTGTTTTTTAACAGCTTCCACTCATGTCCACGTATCACGATTGCAAGGTCATGGCACGTGCTCACGTGGATATTAATTTTCAATAGGGCGGAGGTTTCACGCGTGCATAAAATAAACTTTCTGTATGGTGGGGATGCGTAAATTCGCCGTGACCCCAAAGATCCCTTTGTCCCCCCCTGTGTTATTTAGTATCCGCCCAAAACGAACAACATTCATGACGGTTTCGTCAGTGAGCGGAGTGTTGAGAGCGCCGAACCATCTAGTAACCTGACCGAGTTGCTCTGCTGCACTAACACTCTGTGGAGTATTCAGTTGACTCCACTCATTGTACACGTCCGCAGCACCAGCAGCAACATCCTTCAATGGTGCCAGCCCTTGGTTCAATACCGTCTTATCGAATCCTCCAAACAGTGGTTCCATCGCCGGGTCAACAACGTCTCCGTCTACTTTTCCCAGATCCACATAGCCATTCAACAGTCCAGAAGTGTGCCTTTTGGAGGTAAACCGGTCACGGAGCAGTTGGGAAGAGGCGATTTCACCCAGATGGAAGAGATCGTCGCCAGCGGGTCCTGATAACGAGCTGTGCACTGTGGTAGCAGCTCTCTTGAGTTCTTGCTGAGCAGCTGGATCGCTGATCCCCACGATTCTGCTGGCATTTCCGAGTTCGTTGAGCAGATTCATGAACTTTCTCTGGGGAGAATCGACAATGAAGTCTCTTCGGGTGAGGTTATCAAATTGTAGGAGTGATTTGATTGCATCCGAAAGATCATCGGCAAGCAACTCAGAGAATGGATAAATCTTCTCGGCGACGTCATTTATGTCATCCATGATTACCTGTTCATTTGAATCTTTGGGAGTTATTTGTATAATTGACTGCAAAGCTTGGGTACGTTTATCCATGATCCGAAGAGTCGATTGAGAGAAAAACTTTGTCAAATTGTATCCCTGACTCTTCTGCACATCATCAAAGTACTCCTTGGCAGCTTCAGTGTTCTTCACATCTCCCATTTCCTCATATTGCTGCTTCCACGAGTCTAATAACACCATCATCGTTTCCAAATCCGCACTGGCCGTTTTGGAAGCCACAGACTGTTGCAACGTCACCAATTTCTGCACGGCAGTCGCCACATTCTGCTTGTCAAACGTCTTCAACTTCTCAACATCGACATCTCCAATGCTCAACAATTCCGTGATCGCCGTGTTGGGAGTAATCGATTTGTCGACGAGTCCGTTGATGAGGGAGATGGCAGAGACGAGACGGGCACCAGCAGAGATTTGATCGAGAGTGGCGGAGAACTCAGCTGGAAAAGAAGGAATTGATGGAGGAATGATTGGAGATTCAATACTCACCGGGTGTTGCTCTTGACAGTCTCGGGGAGCTTTGATTTTCGATGGATTCGATGTGGGAGGAATCTGGAATTTCGAGGTGTATGGTGGATTATGTCTAGGGTTTGATACTCACCTGGAGCGGCTTTCGGGAATCTGATGCTCCCCGAACCCCGATTTGCGAATAAATTGCTTTGAGAATTGCCTAAAATATCATGGTACCTTCTTTTTCTATTCGATATTAGGAACTCACCTGCTGCTGTTTTTCTCGGCTCTATCAGTCTCTGACTTTCCAATCTTCCCCCATCATGGTCATCTGAAACTCTTGCTCTTTATGTTTCCCTTAACTACCAATCAATGCTTACCTAATCTCGCTTCCAGCTGTTTTATTCTCTGATCTCCAATCGAATCGCTTTGCAAACTGCCTAAACGCAAGCCATAATAGACTAGTCCCAACTCCCTCTAGACACTCACCTTGCACACTGAACAGCAGCAGAAATAGTATTGCTCCTTCACTGCTAGCAACACTCCTGAACTGCATGATAGAAGTGCAGAATCAGTAAAGCACAAGACGAGAAGTGAATCGTCTGCGGAGGTTCCAACGAAGAGGCACTGCCCTTGTAACCAGCGAACGGGCGGTGTCAAACTGACACGTTTCTTTGTCATTAGAGCAGTTCACGTGAAGGTTAGTAAGTGGAATGGGACGTGACAGGGACCTGGCAAGTTGATAAGTTTTTGGAGGTTAGGTTCTAACAATAAGCTCTAGCTAATAAGCTTTAATCTCCTCGATCCTTCATTGCTAATTTTATGAAGGAAGACCCCGAGGCCAGAGCTCAATTTCCGCTCTCTAACAACAACTTAAAAACGAAAACTAAAACCGAAAACACGAAACTTTATTCGATTTGTAACAATGAAAAAGAAGTTGATTTTGGTATACTGGACGATCCAATTGATAGCGATTCGGATGAAGATGAAGATGGATCCATTGGTTCAGCAGGTCAAAAACTGCCTGAACACAAACCATAATAGACTAGTCCCGGCTCCTCCCAGATCCTCACATTGCACACTGACTAGCAGTAGAAATAGTAGTGTTTTTTCTATCCCATCACATTGTAGAAGAAAAACCGGAACTGATTTTCATCTCCAGATTGCAATTAGCCGCCCATACCATATCGTACGTGGCAAAATTGCCACCACGTGTCAGAGGTTCCCGTGTCACGGGGAATTCCCATTCACGTCATCGAGTCTTTCGAGACCAAGAAAACATATGTAGACACTTCTCAGTAGTCAGTAGCAGTAGCTAACTGATTACGAATGTGAAAATAATCAAATGTCGAGGCGAGTCGAGGCGCGGCTCAGCTTGGCTCACAACATGCCAAGGGGGGGCTCCACCTAATTTTATTCCTGTCTCTTTTCCTTTTTCTTGCTTTTTGCTTTGCTGCTTACCTCAAAACACCTTGTCATTCATTCCCCCTACCTTTCCCCCATCCAAAATGTGCGAGTTCTCCGACTCTGGCCTCGGCTCGCAGTTCACATTCGCTTTAGCTATGAACATTTTAACGGGATTCGAGGTGCCGGTACATATACTCGGTGCGTACTGCATATTATTTCATACACCCGCAAAGATGCTGTCAGTGAAGATGACCATGTTTGTTATGCATTTTTGGTGAGTCAAATGGGAGAGGTCTAGATCTAGAGCTAGGGCTAGACCCTTAGACCCTTAGACCCTAGGCCTAACCTTAGGATAAATCTTAGAGTAAAACCTTTACAACCACCAAAAGACCCTCTAGCCTAGACCCTACTTCCCCTACCATAACCCTCTTTATCCTTCCAGGAGCTGCTCCCTCGACATCCTGCTCACCTTCCTCGTCATCCCCTACACCCTCCTCCCCCTCTCCGCCGGCATTCCCCTCGGCCTCCTCTCCAAACTCCAAGTCTCTCCCCTCATCCAAGCATTTCTCATTCTCACATGCGGCGGTATCACCGGGATGTCAATATTAGCGTTTTTCGAGAATCGCTACAACTCTATGAAGTTCGGACCATACGCCCAACCGATGAGCACTAGGATCAAGCGTGGCGTGCTACTTGCGGTGAATTATGCAATGGGTGTCGGGTTTGTGGTACCCATTTACTATCATTTACCGACTAGAGAACAAGCTTGGAATCATACGGTTTCAACTTTACCCTGCATCCCTGAAGGTATCATCAAGGACCCCAGATACTTCATGATCTCCACTAGCAATCGCTTCATCTTCACTATCATCGGCACCTTAACCTTGATCATTTGCTCTCAAATCTTCTACTTCCTTGTCTATTCTGTAATCGCTCTTCAACATCGAACCCGGAAGCTTCACCGGGTCACTTCTCTTCTCCAGAAACGTTTCTTTCTCGCGTTATACATCCAGGTCGCTATCCCAATGTTCGCCTATCTTTGCCCGGTTATTTATGTCTTTTGCACTTGGGTTTTTGACATTTTACATCAGGGTCTCAACAACATAACTTTCATTTGCATTGCCACTCATGGTCTATTGTCTACTGTTGTCATGTTGATTGTTCATAAGCCTTATAGGAAAGCTGTCAAGTTGAAATTGAGGGTTCCGAGATGCGAAAGGTTTCGGAAACGGTCAAAGGTCACTAGTGTTCGGGAACTTCAATTGTCAACTATCATGTGATACTTGATGCTTTACCATGTTATGTATCTAATAAATTTTTATTAATCATTCACTCAAAATCCTTTCCACAAGCTCCTTCATCGCCCCGCCCATCTTCTGAATCCCGGGCGGTGTGAAATGTAAGTCGTTATCCACGTAAGACACCATTCGATCGATATCAAATGTCAGATATCGATCGCCATCGAGAAAAGCTCGACCCAAACTGAAAACCTCACAGGTTCCATTGCAGCGAATCCTTCCAAATCGCTTCCGGGTGTTCCGCATGAAATAGTCTGCCTTCTGAAGTTACCAAGCTATTGAAGACGTTACTGTAACTTCACCTACCCTCCGATCCATGTACAGCTCTTGAATATCATCCGGATTCTTCTGAGTGACCTTGTCAAGAAACAAGCTCAAAAAGTTCATGGGATACTTTGGGTGCGATCCCAGAATATAGATTTTTTTCACAAATCTCTCATAAAACTTGATATTCTCGTTGATCTCCTCTATTATGCGATCCTTATCAGTAATAGGGATAGGAGCGTTGTATTCAAAGCCATGGCGGTTCAGTATCACTAGGACGTCGGGTTTGTGAGTTTCCACGTGGCGATGATAGTACTTCATAACGTTCTTGGCTGAAGGGTTGAATGCGTTGAGTCCGGAGCAGCCTGTAGTGATAAAAGTGATAAGAAACAATGATAAGGGTGGGGTACCTCCTACACTGAGCAATCGGAAATCCGAGTAGTTCTTGGCGAACTTATCGTGGAGACCTCCGACTAGGTTCAGGGCGTAGCTATTGCCGATCACTGAGATCGAAGTGTTGCCGGTGCCTTTCTGGAATCTAGGTATTAGCAAACACTTTGTAACCAACCTTAAGAAGACAATTCCGGAACAAATTCGCCCTGACCTCGGGGCTCATCCCTTCATCATTTTGCGCATAACACTCCTCCATACCAAACGGATGCCGGACATAGGCGGATTTCAGAAACTCACTATTCTCCTCTACAACCTTTTTCACGTCTTCAGGAAGCTTCTGAATCCAGAATTCATGGCTTCGAATGCTATACTGTAGCGCTGCATTGCTGACGATTAGTGCCAGAACGAGTAGGATGATTGAGGGCTTGTTGAGCTTCAGGTAGACCTTTTCGTAGAGGTGGTGGATCAGAATCGAGGTGAAAAAGGTTAGGACTGAAGAAGACGTTGGAATTCAGAAGATGAAGATGAAGACGTGACTTACAGATGCAGAGGAATATGGATTTTGGGGATGTTCCGGGGAAGAGGCAGATGACTGGCCAGTGGACTAGGTAGACGACGTACGAAATGTCGCCCAGGTAGGAGAGGGTTTTGGAGGTTAGAATCTGAATTCAGAATTTATCAAAAGTTCAGAATCCAACACTCAGAATCCAGAAGACCCACCTTGTTTCCCTGACCCCCAATAGCTATCACCAGTGCCGTTGCAGCCGTCACCAGGGGCCGTAACACCTGCACATCAACCTTCCAAGGGGCAACTGATAAACTGATAAGTGCTACGGCTATTATGACAAGATTTTCTTTCACTGATAAGAAATTGTTTTTGTGCTTATCAGCTTCTTTTTTGTCTTCTTGGGTCGGCAATTTGTTAAGTTGGATCCAATATAGTGCGAGAAACCCTGCGGAGAACTGCCAGAGGCGGAGGAACATGAAATTGAAGGCAAAGTGATAGTTGACAAGGTTGAAGGTTATGAAGACTGATATGGTGGTGATAAGAGCGGCGGTGAGCTGAAATGGGGCATGGTATTGACAATGGCTATAGGTTATTACCCTGAGAACATCATATTTGAGCAATTGAAGGCCAATGAAAAGGATAGGAACCAGCAGATAGAATTGGAGCTCCACGCCTAACGACCACAAGTGTAGAAATGCATTTCTAGAGGAGCCATCGAGTATGTACTAAAGTTACAACATGGTACTACCCCCCTTACACACTCACATTACTAAAATAGTCCCTACTATCATGAATAACCAGTTGATTAGTGACCAGGAACAGAGAAACCAGTGAATAAATCCGATTGGCGTTCAAAACGTAGGGTCCCAAGTGAAAATGCACTAGTACCACTGTCACAAGGATCACTAGGTAGTAAAGTGGAAGGATGCGCTTCAAACGCCTATAGTAAAACTGCAAAATGTCATGGACACCGTGAAGAGGATGATCTGTCAGGTTTCTAGCCATCAGGTACCCGGAAATGACGAAGAATCTTAAAGAGGGGTACTGTAAGGCTTGAGGGGCAAGGCAAAGGCAAAAAAACTTACACATCAACTCCCAGGAATCCATTGACGAATAGTGATGGTGATAGGTGATAGAGGAGTACGGAGGTGATGGCGAGACCTCGAAGGCATTGGATATCCGTGCGCATGGCGGGCGGGAATGGATGGGTTTGCAAACGAACGAAATATTTTGATCTTATCCGATGGAAAAATGACAGCAAAGTCCATCCAATCCAGTTTTGCCTTTTTCCGAGAAGGATCAAGGATCAAGAGACGCATGCATCTTTGAAATTTCGTTTTCTCGGAAACCCGAAAATCGTATCCCGCTACACTCGCCTCGCCTCACGTCATTTCCTTGTCGGCGATGTTTGTCTCTTTATGAATTTGATTTGCTAATCTAATTTTGCCTCCACCACTTCAATCACTTCATCCATACCGATTCGCAGCTTGTTCAGCATCTTCTGAATGTCCTTTTGATCTTCTGAATTTACCAGATCCATCAAAACCCTTCGATCCTCCAGAATCTGCCCCAGCTGGCTACGGAGGTTCTTATCATGCCGATTTGCAATGACCATCCAAGCGGCAACAGTTTCCGCTAGGTAGGCTGCTGTTCCAATGACGCTCAGCTCCGCTCCCTCGAGGAGCCCCTTCCTTATCAGAAAGTGCTCCCGATGAGCCAATCGATTATGGGCGATCTCGTCGAATCTAACATCCCTCGCTGCTCCGCAGAGCTCCGTAACCTTGTCCAAATCCAGAATCCACGGAACATCGTAAATCAGAGTTTTGACTTTTTGAATAGGGTTGTAGAAATATCGCTTGTGCTTCTTCTCCTTATCATAAAACCCTTTCAGCACATACTCCGGATACGG
The DNA here is from genome assembly GCA_900536345.3 of Caenorhabditis sp. 39 LS-2015. Taxonomy (NCBI): domain Eukaryota; kingdom Metazoa; phylum Nematoda; class Chromadorea; order Rhabditida; family Rhabditidae; genus Caenorhabditis; species Caenorhabditis waitukubuli. The sequence goes on from LR568564.1 coordinate 7,472, forward strand.
GTATTTGTAAGGATGCTTCGGTTTCCAGATGGCCTTCATCGTCTTGAATTCGATGAGGTGCTTGCACGATGGACATTGGAAAGTTTCACATGGCAATCGCAAATTGTAAATCGCTCTGGCGCATGAGCAAGTGATCTGGAGAAGAGCTTCTTGACCGAGGCCTTGGGCGCGCATGTAGGCGTCTGGAAGTCATAGGTCATCAGCTTCTTATTATCAAAGTCTTACACTTCATAGTCCACTTGCTCTCCCAATCCACATACTCCTTGCAGGTCATTGGCCAGTGGGGAGGCCCCTGGCAGGTGCTGCACCATGTATACCCGCAAGGGCAGGACCTTGTCTTTGTGGTTTTTTTGTTATCGATCGATTTGGGGAATCGAAGTGTCGACTTGCAACTTGCACATTTCTCCAGAATCTCATCATCAGAAGTGAGAACTTGCTCAGCTAGCGCTCTGATGTAAGAATTGAGAACTGGAAGTGGTATGAAAGTTGGGAGGTGTTCCAGCTCCAAATTCAAGGAAATCGGGATCCGTTTGGCACTGAATTCCTTGTAGAACTCCTCCTTTATACAATCCGTGCACTTGATCCCATCAGTATGGGCCACATTCTCCCGGCTACAAACTACACAAACTTCCTCGTATTCAAGGAATCGAGTGTTGATGCCAACCTTATCAGTATCAGTGGATTCCTTGACCTTATCACAGATATCTTTCCACTCCAGCAATGTTCCCTGGGTGCTGATCTCCTTGGAATTCGCCCAAACGGCGTGATAATGTTGATTAGGCCATGTCATATTGATCAGTTGGCTCTCCCATTCCGCCGTGTCACGGAGCATTTGGGAGAATGACTTTTGCTTGTAGAACTTGGCCGAGAAGCTCATGGCGTTTAGAACTTTCCGATTCATCCATAGCGAATACGTGATAGTGTTGATCGCTTCCAGAATAGAACTGGAATTCTGAATTTGCTTGGTCAAAAAGTCGGCGCCACGTTTCGATGGGTGACTGGCGGTCGTTGAGTTGACGAGGAAATTGAAGGATTTGTGATTCTGATAAGTGATAACAATCACTGCAGTTGTTTCTCCGAGTTTCGATGCTCCATCGAGTCGACAAGCTTCGGAGACGTCGAGCAGGTATTGATTTTGGCAAAGTTGCTTGGTTTGGAAGTCGGTAAGACGCTGGATTTCCATTTCAAAATTGAAATTGTCATTGAGATTTGGCATGGTTACATTGGCTGCTTGGAATGTGAATCCTTCAGAATACAGAATCTCATGGATGCTTAGAAGGGAGGAGAATTCCGGCTTTTCCTTGATTTCCAGAAGGGACTTCGACTTCGAATCTTTTATGGAGGCCTTCTTCTCTTTTCTCTGACTTCTAGTGCTCACAAAAAACTCCTCCAGATTCATCACCTTGTCAGCTCTTTTCTGAAGCTCCTCGACGTCATTATCATCTTCCTCCTTCTCCTCCTCCCCCTCATAATCTTCATAATCCTCCACATGAAACTTTTCGCCAAATTTTGCTCTACCCCTTCTTTTTTTGAATCCATGTATTCCAACAAACAGCTTCGCTCCAACGACGTCGGCATTCCGATGCGGTTTGTAAATGTTATAGGTCACTGTTTCCATTGGCTTTTCACGTTCCACGTCGTCAATTTTCGCCTTCTTGCTGAGTTTTCGGCCCGCCCGTTCTTCGCCGCTTCTCCCGATCCGACTAGCCACTGAGAATTTCGAGTTGTCGACGACGTTCCTCTGCACCACTTCAGCGTTGACGGATTCTGGAGCCGCCGAGAGAAGCGTCACGTCGTCGGCATCCCTCCATCGATTCTTCTTGTCCAGCGAATACATGACATTGAGCTCCAAGCTGTCCTTTGTGGAGTTATTGATCCGTGACGTAGCTTTCTGAAAAATTTGTTAAAAAACCAAAACATTTAGCTGCATACCTTGCTGGGCAAATCGCACGTCTTCTCAATATAACTGTGGTGTTTCAGCGAATCGTAGAGTTGCTGTTTTCCACGATGTCGTGGTCTTCCGAGCCATCGGCGCTTGCCACGTGGCTTTTCAAGGGAAAACATGGCAATGATAGTGAGAGTGGTGGTAAATATTTAACTAAAATGGTAAAATAGAGGTAAAACTGGGGGAAATAGAAAATTTTTGGTTTCTATGCAAACACCGCTGCTAGCTGCTTATAAACCAAATTTTTTCGTATTTTGAACGTTTCGCGGAATTTCGCAATACTTCACCATGTTCTGCGGCGATTTCAGCTATGAATATGACGTGATTATTGGGAATTGATAAAAATGAGATCAAAATATCAGCAAAAATCAGAAAAACCGCAAAAAATCAACAATTATCAACACTCTCTCGTCAGCAACGGCCAGTCGTCGTAAAACTGCGGAGTTTCTGTATACAAATCCTTCAATCGTCCAGTCACATCGCAAACTTCTCCAATCTCCTGTGGGCTCAGCATTATCACCACCTTATCACCCATATCATTGCGGGTCAACTGAACAAGATAACAGCTCTTCTCCGGATCCAAATCCACCGGATCACCAGCTTCCAGAACTTTGTCCTTGACGTGTCGGACCAGGTCGGTGTTGTTGTCGATGTGCTTGCCCATTTTGTATTCGAAGCCGGAGGCGTCGTAGAAAATCGCGGTTTCCAAGCGGAAATATGGTAGGAGTGAGGTAGTGGTTATGGTGATCTGATTTCGGGGCCGGTTTTGATGGACTGTTTGCTGGTGGAGCCGCAGGGTTCGGTAGTTGGGGAAGATGGCTTCTTCTGGAACATGGACATTATCGATTTTTCCCGAAAAAAAAATCAAAAACTCACTGCATAAACTGCACGGATAGTCCACGCCGGCCATGGATGCATCGCGAACGTACTGCTGCGGTATCGGAAGAATCACAACTGCCTCATTCATCCGTCCACGTGCAGATCCAGATCGCTTTCTATCAATATCCGCGAGAAATTTCTCGATAAACTTCAAATTCTCTCGTTTCTTCGTCTCGAAAAGTTCTGTCCAACGACCACGGGCTTCCGCCACGACGTCTCGCAACTGTTCCACTGACATTCGCTTCCTTTTCACTCGATCCGGCTCTTCGACGCGCATCGCTCGACAATGTTCGCGTAGATGAGCGATTAGCACCCGCTCTTCCTTGAATTTCGTCATGCACAACTTGCATTTTATCGATTTTTCATTCGCCAAGAGATCCTGATGCATTAGGTTTTCATGACGAAGTTTTCTGCCGATTGATGAGAATTTTGTGTCGTTTTTGCAGAAATCGCATGAAACCCACGCCTTAGGCTGATTAACCGCCCATTTATCCTTGAAATCCGCCGAATCCGGTGGTGAAATGGGCCCGGTGAACGTCGAAGTGCACTCAACGTCTTCTGGCTCTTCTGAATCCTCCTCCTCGAAATCCATGGCCCCTCGATCCATCGCCACGGTGGTTTCTATGGTTTCGCCACCCCGGACGACGTCTTCTACTAGAATTTTCAGGTTTTCATTGGAAATTTCCAATGAATCGGTGTTATGAGCCAGCAGTTCGGAGCACTTGGTGCGCCAATGTCGGAATAGCGATTTTTTGAATCTGGAAAGCAAGTTTTCGGTGGGAACTTCAAAAAATTAGGCTTACTTAAACCCAAATCCACAAATATCGCACAAAAATGGAATTTGTGAGTTCCGAATCCTCTCTCCAGCACTCCGAAGCCTCAGATGCACTCGATAGTGACTTTTGACAGTTTCACGTGGCAAACTGAGTCCGCAGTACACACAATTGGTTAAATTCGCGGTGTCCTGTAGGCTTTTATTGATTTTTTATGAAAAAATTCCGAAAAAACCTACAGGCTCTATTGTCTCCGAGCAACTCGGCGTTTGCTGCTCTTCCAGCGAATATTGCTCGAGAGTATGACGAAAAGCGGCTTCTTGGAGGTCATCTGATGACATTTTCTGAAAAAAATCAAATTTAAATCATTTTTCTCTTAATTTTCCAGGAAAACCTTCAATTCCTCCGCTCCAAACAAGATTTTCATCTCCGGACACGATTTTCGCCAATGTCCTAACAAAACGTCGAATCGATTGATTAGAGTGTCGCACAGACCGCATAACCAATCGCCGGTAATCTGGAATTATCGGATTTTTCGCGATTTTTTGAAAATTTTTTTAAAAAATTCATTTTTCTCACCATATGAGTCTCCATATGCCTCTGAAGCTTGGATTTGTAGGCGAATTGAGCATGACATTGTCCGCATTGATGTCTTGAAGACATTTTTCACGAAAACGGCGAAAAACGCAGAGAAATCCGCTGTTTTGGCAGGCAGCTGTTGGCCGAGGCGGGAGAAATTCTCGGCCGCGTAGAGAGGGGAGGGGCAGAGAGGGAGAGGTGTTCTATCCGTTTTTTATAAAGAAAACTTCACTTTTTATTGTTTTTTACAAAAAAAATCTAAAGAAATTGAAGAAATCCCAGCAGAAAATCGGGAAAATCGATGGAATTCTGAAAAGAAAACAAAAAAAATTGGAAATTGTTATCGCGTCGAGATATTTTCTTGAATTTTGCTATGCGTCTTTAAGTACTGTAAAAAAAGAGTGTGCAAATAAGAGAGACACAGAGAAAGAGCGAAGATTACTGTAGTTGCTCATTCTAGTTTTTTCTCGAATTTTCTTCCTATTTCCGTCAATTTTTCTTGTTTTCTCGCTATTTTTTTTCAATTTTTTGTTAAAAATCACTCTTTATCAGTTGTTTTATTGACTTTACTCTATAATTCTTATCATTTCCGCTCTGATTCGATGAGTAATTTTCACTTTTTTACAGACAATGGCCGGCGCCGCCGTTTACCTACTACTTTCTCTACTTGCGATTAGGTAATTGGTTTTTTTCTATTGGTTTTTTGTTTAAAACAGCTGAAATATGCAAATTTTCAGCCTTGCCGATCAAAATATCACCTCGAATCGGGAAAACTCTGCAAACCCTATCAAAATCCTGGACTTGCCGAAAAAATTCGCCAATGAAACACTGAAAAACGGAACCGTTCATGTATTTCATCGGCAACTTGAT
>LR568592.1:0-18804 GCA_900536345.3 Caenorhabditis sp. 39 LS-2015
ATAACTGCCAGTAGACTAGGAAGCCCTAAGGATATAGATATATGGGCCCGATGTGCCTAGGATATGTGCTAGTGTTACCATTGAGATGAGGGATTGGATAGCCCAGAGGATGATGAGCAGTTGGGCGGCAAGTTCGGCGGAGAGGTGGCGGGTTAGGAAGGTGACGCGGATGTTGAAACCGATGCAGTATGTGGCTGGAAATGGGACGGGGAAAATGGGATAAGGCACTGGAAAAGCGTCAAGGCAAAGCACGAAAAAAGCGCCAAGGTTGCTCAAAGTGCGTCAAGCTCTCTGAGCACCAGATATGCACTAACTAGAATCACCGGAACCGCGTCAAAAAATTAGGAGAAATGCGTCAAGGAGTCGCACTAGAATCAAGGCAAAGTAAGGCACCAAATTGCGTCAACAAATGGATAAAGTGCGTTAAGGGAAGGCGGCAGAAATTAGTCAAGATCTGAGCACTGAAAATGCGCCAAGGTAGCTCAATGTGCGTCAAGATGCAAGCGCCAAAATCGCGTCAAGGTAAGGTACCGGAAGTGCGTCAAGGTTACTCAAATTGCGTTAAGCTTTGAGCACTAGATTTGCGCCAAGGTGGCTCATAGTGCGTCAAGCATTGAGCACGGAACACACGCTACTGAAAAGCACCGGAATTGCGTCAAGATATGGGAGAAATGCGGCAAGGAATATAACTTGAAATGCGTTAAGGAAAGGCACCGGAATTGTGCCAAGGTAGCTCCAATGCGTCATGCTCTGAGCACTAAAATCACGTCAAGGTAAGGCACCAAAAACGCGTCAGGGTTACTCAAATTGCGTTTAGACTTGAGCACTAGATTTGCGCCAAGGTGGCTCAAAGTGCGTTAGGCTCTGAGCACCAGATATGCGCAAACTTGAATCACCGGAATCGCGTCAAGGTTGGTCAAATTTCGTCAATCTCTTACACAGGAACATCGACAATCTCCGTGCACTAGAAATGCGTCAAGTTTGCTGAAAATGCGCCAATTTCCATGCCCCAAAACCGCGCCAATCTCCCCTTGCCAAAATCCACAACTTACTAATAAAAAACAAGCAACTAGTGACAATTCCATTGAACGTCCTCCTCGCTCCAGACACCCTCAAATCGATACACAAAACCTTTGCCACCTGAAACACATGACTCGCGAAATGCGGCTTGAACATGTCCTTCTGGTCGAGTTGGAATGGATTTTCAATATTTTTTTCGTCCTGGCAAATGGTATCATCAGGAATTGATAGGAGCACTTCGGAGTGTTCCATTCTGCAAAAATTGATCTATTTGAACAGAAAAAGGAGAGGAAAATCAATGAATTAAGTCAGTCAAAACCCAATGGTTTCTGATACCTACATACCTACCTAGCCGACGAAAAAAGTGGAGACGAATGGGATGATTCAGATCTCTCCCTCTTTCTTCTAGCTGGTCTCTCATAAAGTGCGAAAAGTGGAGAAAGATGGGAGGGGGGAGATTGATGGATGGATCGGATCGATGATAGGGAGGGAGGGGGAGGGAAGGAGGATGATAAAGTGGCCCAATAGGCCACTTTAGAGTCATTGGATTCAATGGGATTCAGTGGAAGCTGCTGGATTGGCTTTATTGGTTTTGCTGCTCCGAATGTTGTAAGAGGTAGGCAACGGGTAGGCAACCTTTTTTCGGGTTGCGAAATGTCGTAATGCTAGGAAAGGCCAAAGCCAAAGTCTAGCCAACCACTAGAAAACCTAAGCCAGCGTTAGGTAAGGACTAGGCAACCGGTAGGCAACCATTGGCTCATCAATTGCTAGGCAACAGGTAAGCAACCAATATGCAATCATTTTGAGTTGCGAAATGTCGTAGAAGCATTGGGTAACCTCTAGGTAAGCGCAAAGTAAGAACTAGGCCACCGATAGGCAACCATTAGCTAAGCAACGGCTAGTCAACCTCTTTTTTCTCTGGTTGCGAAACGTCGTAGTTCTATTGCATGATAAAGGCAAAAAAAAAGAAAAAGTAGCATAAAAATGAGCGCGAAAAGACCAAATGACCGGCTATTTGCGAGATGATGAAGGGGATATTTCTGGCTTTGTCCAGTAATTATGTACATGGTGCATAGCCAAATAGGCAAAAAGAATAAATAGAATTTTCTTCTAAAATTTTTTCTTATTTCAATTTACGTTTAACAAACGATTTTTGTTGTTTTAAATTTATACAACATAAAAAAAAATTAAAAATTGAAACTCACTGAAAATCATTCTTGATCCTCATCGATTTCCTGCTAAAACTCATCTCGATTTTCAGATTTTTTTGTTGAATTTTTCAACAAATTTTTTTGTTGAAAAAAGCTCCAGAAATACACTACAAATGCCTCATCAATTCTACAATCCCCCGCTTTTCGTCTAAATTGAAAATTTAATTTTTCAATTTTTTTCCAATTTTTTAGAGTGCTTGGAGTCGTTTATTCATGGACTAGATCAATAGTTCAATCGATAAATTTTTATTTTTTTCAAAAAAATAATTATGTACAAACAAAACAACACAGAAGATCGATATAAGTCGGTTCAGTTCATAAACAAAATTTTGGAAAAAAAAATTATTGAAAATTTTAAAATATTTTTTCTATTTCAGTTCCTTTTCAGTTTTTTGGATCGTTTCCATATTGAGTCTTCTGAAAAAAAAAATTGATTTGAATTTGAATTTTTTTTTGTTTTTTCTCAAAAAAACGTACTATACGGCCATTTGTAGAAGGAGACGACGGCGATGACGAGGAAAATCATAAAAGTGAAAGCGTAGAGAGTTAACAGTTCACCCGGTTGGAATTTCTGAAAGAATTAGAGGTGGAATTGAAGTTTTTTTTGAATTTTTTTGAATTTTTGAAAAAAATTAATTTTTTTCAAATTTTTCAAATTTTTATTTTATTCTTTTCAAAATTTCTTTTTTAATTTTTTAATTAAATTGCAAAATTTTGAAATTAAAACAAATAAAAAAATTAAAACTTTTATTTAATTTTTTGAACGAAAATTCAATTTTTTCCATTTTTTTCATAACTTTTTTCTAATTTTTCACAATTTTCTTGATTTTTTTGAATTTAATAAAATTAGTATAATTTAAAATTTTCAAATTTGAAAAATTGATTTTCAATGTTAATTTTTGAATTTTCGACTATTTTTTAAAAATATATATATTTTTTAATTTTGCATAAATTAGTTTTATAAATTTTGTAACAATTGCATTTTTTAAAATTTTGTTTTTAATTTTAATAAATCAATTTAAATTTCAAAAAAAAAATTTAAATTTTCAAAAATCCAAATTTTTTCAAATTGTAAAAATGCATTTTTTATTTTTACAAATTATATAAAATACCTCAAAAATTGAAAAAAATTAATAAATTTTTTTTTGTTGAAAAATTGCAAAATTTGAAAAATCATTTTATTTCTAAAATTTAGTTTTAAAAAATTTCAAAAAAAAAATTAAAAAATTTAATTTTTCAAAAATAATTTCGAAATAAGTTTATTTTTCATAAAAACATTTTTAAAAAATCCGAAAAAACTCACAATTTCCCCATTTCGTTCGATATTCGCTTGTGGCATATTTCAAGAAAAAATTTCATATAGAGAAAATTTTTTTTTTCGCAAATTCCAAATAAATTCAAAATAAATTCAGCGTCTAGTCAGTCAGTCAATCAGTCAATTAAAATAGCCAATTAGCATAAGGAAATATGGAAAATACAATAAACCAGTGCCGAAAAAAATCGATTTTTTTCTTTCTTGTCTAGTCTCTTGCAGCAGCTGGCAGCAGCAGCAGGCAACAGCAATAAGCTTAGGCACCGGAGCGAGAGCCAGGCCAGCAGCTTCTGGCAATGTCTTCTGGCAATGTCTGCCGTCTCTCACTAGCAGAACACTCTCTCGCTTGTCTCTTCACACGGACGGACCACTATGCATCATTAGTTAGGGGGAGGGGGGGAAGCGAAGGAGCAGGAGGACGAGGAGATATATGTATGTACGGACGGATGAGGACAGAACAGGAAGACACAAATTATGAATCCTTTTTTTTTGGGAAAATTTGGGAAGGGAAAATTGGAAGAAATTGGGGGGAGAAGGAGATAATTGTTTTCGGATTTTTTTGGATTTTTTTGAAATTTATTTCAGAAAATCGATGAAAAAATTGGGAAAAACTTTAGAAAAAAGGGATTTTTTAAAGATTTTTCAAAGAAGCTTTAAAAAAAGTGGAAAAATTTTCAAATTTTTAAAAAGAATTTTTGTGAAAAGTTGGAAGAAAAACCATTGAATTTTGAGAAATTTGATGAGATTTAAAAGCATCTTTGTTAACTTTTTTTGAAATACAAAAAAATTTCTTGACTTTTTTCAAATTTACACAATTTTTTGAAAAAATTTGGAAAAAATCGAATTTTTTTAACTTTTTATTTGAATTTTTTTTCAAAAAACAATTATTTTATTTTTACAAAATTTCATGGAAATTTTCGAAAAATTTTGAAAGGATTTGCCAAATTCTTGTTAATTCTTCAAAAAAATTGAAAAAAAAATTCCCGATTTTTTTTTGAATTTTGATAAAATTTATGAAACAGTTGAGAAATTTTTCAAATTTTAATTCAAAAAAAAATGAAAAATTTGAAACAATAAAAAAAAATTCTGGGATGATTTGATAATTAATTTTTTTTTAAATTTTTACAAAAAATTGAAAAATGTTTGGATATCAAAAAAACCAGTAAAAGTAATGTTTTCTTTTCAATTTCAAATACAAACCTCAAAAAAATTGACATTTAAAAACAGAAAATTTCAAAACCCAACTAACCTCCATTCCTGTGCCTAGTTTTTCGATATTAGTAGCGGTCGTTGATAATGATGGTGATGGGCGTAGGGATCTGAAACTTCATATCGTACTTACAGTAACCCGTTCTTCAATACCAAGTACTTCTTGGCTACAGTAATTCCCACCTACAGTACCCTCTGACTACCGTATACCAAGCCCCACTCACTTTTCTTGCAAAACTTATAATAAGCCACCACTGAAAGCGCCAGGGCGACCGTAAAACAGAACATGATCCATGTCAGAATCTCGCCCGTTTGCATTTTTGTCCGATTCGCTGTCAGGTACATATCGACTTGAGGGAAGGATGCTGGAAATTGAAAATTTGAAAAATTTGAAAATGAAATGACGTAGTTGAAAAAATAGAGGTAGAGGAAAAAAAGTTGTAGTGAGTGAATGAAAAAGTGAGTGAAATTCGAGAATTTCAAACATCATTTTTTTGAGGTAAAATATTGATGATGTGATGGTGATGTCGGTGTTGGTTTTGGTGTATGAACTGGGAGGTATCAAAATATGAGTCAAAGTGGCCAGAAAAAGCGACAAGGACACCATAAAAGCGCCAAGGCACCAAAAATGATCTGAGGCGCCAGAAAAGACCAAGGTATCTGAAAATGCGCCAAGACAGGGAAATGGGAAGAGCGTCAAGTCACTGGAGTTGCGCCAAGGTATCTAGAAAAGCGCAATGGCACTAGAAAAGCGGAAAGTATGCTGAAAATCATCATGACACCATGAAAGCGTCAAGTATCGAGAAAAGCGCCAAGGAAGTGGCACCAGAAATGCGTCAAAGCACTGGAGTTGCACCAAGGTATCCAGAAAAGCGCCAAGACACCAGGAAAGTGCTACGGCACTATTCAATCGAAAAATTTGCTGAAAATCATCAGGACATCATGAAAACGCCAAGTATCGAGAAACGCGCCAAGATCAGGGCACCAGAAACTTGTCAAGGCACTGGAATTGCGCCAAGATATCTTTTAAAGCGCCAAGGCACCAAAAACACGCCAGTGTCTAGGAAAACATTAGAACACCATGAAAGCGCTACAGTATCCGGAAACAAAGGAAAAGCGCCAAGTATCGAAAAACGCGTCAAGGCAGAGACACCAGAAACGCGTCAAGACACCTGAAAAGCGCCCCCTACTAACTCCAAGAAAAAAAATTGAAAATCCTGGAAAATCCTGGAAAACTGAAAGCTGACAAAGTGACAAATGATCAAAACAAAAACCTCTGGCTCGTGGAAGTAAAATGAGTCCGGCCGCCCGGTCCGATGGCGGGAGGAGATGAGACCAATAAAAAAAAAGAAAAATGGGAAAAATGTTCAGTGTTTTGTTTTTGTTTGACGAACACCACAATCACTTTCTGAATCACAATTGGTCGAGAGAAGCCAACTGATATGATAACATGCATCAATCAAAGTGGAGGAAGTTGGAGGAAGGGGAAAAGGAGGAAATGAAGGAGGAGGAAAGTGGAAGGATTCTAATCACAGAAAATTGATCTAAAAAAGTGAAAAAGAAATTAAATTTGAAATTTTCGAAAATAGGGAGGAAAGGGGAGGAAAGAGGAGAAAAGGAGGATGACAGGGAGGAAGGCGGAAATTGAGGAGGAGGAAAGTGGAAGGATTCTAATCACGGAAAACTGATCTTGAAAAATGAAAAAAAAAAAAGGAAATTTCGAAAATTTCGAAAATAGGGAGGAAAGAGGAGGAAAGGCGGAGGACAGGGAGGATGACGGAAATTGAGGAGGAGGAAAGTGGAAAAATTCTAACCCTGAAAAACTGGTCTAGAAAATCCAACAAAAAAATCGATTTTTGAAATTTTTGAAAATTAGGAGGAAAGAGGAGGAAAGGAGGATGACACCGAAAAACTCAAAATTCGAGGAGGAGGAAAGTGGAAGGATTCTTGCCAGGTTGTAAGGATACCAAAATTACTAAAAAAATAAATTTCAAAAATCCGGAAATTTTTTTAAAAAAGAGTAGGAAACAGTACAGTTTGACCTAAAAAACAAAAATTTCGAAAATTCCTTTTTTTCAAATTTTCATTAAAAATTCCAAGAAGTGTCAAACCAAAAAGCCAAACACTTCCTCCTCCTCCTCATCACTCCTTTTGTCCTTCTGAAAAGTTGTCATGACGAACGAAAACGCCAAAAAGGGGAAAGGGGCGGAGCTTAGTGCCATCCATTTTTGCCAAATTTTATGAGCCGAATAGTATAGTGCAGGGAGAAAAGAAAAAGGAAAAAAGGGGAAGGGGAGAGGGAATTAAAAATGACAGAAAAAAACGAGAAAAAAGGGGCAATTTGGGAGGGGAAAATGGGGAAGAAACGGTAGGAAATGGGGGGAGGAATGACAAGAAAATGGAATGGAATGGAGGAAGATGAGGAAGAGAAGGGAGGGGGAGAGGGGGAGAAGGAGCTAATGGAAATGTATGGGCATAATGAAGGACGGGGTGTACCATGTACTACTTGTACTTGGAAAAAGAAAAGAAAAATGAAGAAGGAAAGGGCAAGCGGGGTGGATGATGTGGTGAGGGGAAGGAGGGGAGGAGGAAAGATGAAGGATTCTCACCAGATCATACAGATGCGGAAATGACCAAAAAAAAAATGAAATTAAAAAAAATTGGAAAATCGGGAGGAAAGAGGAGGAAAACGGATGAAAAGATTACGACAAAATTAGGAAACTACAGCATGAAAAAACAATGGAAAATAGAATCAAAATGATGTCAATGTCAAAGCCAAATGAGCCATTCAACTGATGTCAAAAGTGAGTTTGTGTAGTCTGGTCGGGGGTGGAGTAAGAGTAGGAGTAGGCAGGTAAACAACAAGTTCAGATGATGGACCACATTGGAAAGCCGACAAGGTTGTTTTTCAGGAGGAAAAAGGGAGGAGGTGGAGAAGGTGGAGGACAAAAGGAGGTGGAAATGGACTCACGACTTGTTGCTGTGGAACAAAACCTCTATAAATCACGCAACGACTCGGCATATCGAGAACACCTAACATGAATCTCTAAGCAGCGAAAGACTAGCTGTTAAATTATTCGGAACCAACCTGAACGTGCGGCTACGCCGCATCAGGCTGACGTTTCTCTTTTTTGGATGTTTCCGATTTCCGTGTGAATACCACTTTCCTTGTTCCATTCTGTTGAAAGGTTCGAAATTTTGTATTACACGCAAAAAAGTGCGCACAGAAAGAAATACGGAAATCCGGACAGAATAAGAAAATTATTATAAAAGAATCAGGATGATACCTAAATTTGAATAGCTAAAATTACGGGGTTCCATTCCACGTGGCATCGCCCAACGTAAAAATCAAATGGCATTCATGCGGAAATCGATAATTCCAGAAAAAGGACACGCCAGCCTGATGCGGCGTAGCCGCACGTTCAGACTGGTGAATAATAGCGTTTTTCCACGTGTTCCTTGTTTAAAATATGATTTTAAAAGCGGACATCACAAGGTGTGGAAAAAAAGATGGGTCCTAGGATTCTCACCGGGAAAAGTTGGTCTGGAATGAATACAAAAAATGAAAATTTGAAATTAGGAATTAGGATGACAGCTGAAATCTTGAAATCAAAAGACGAGAAAAAACTGATCTAGAAAAATCTGAAAGTTGATTTTTTTTCAATTTTGAAAAAAACCCGAGAAACCCCAGGAAACCCAGAAGAAACCAATGATTACCTACTCGAAGAAAAACAACATTTGGGTTGGTTTCACTTGTTAGGTGTGTACAAATCTGCTCCTCGTCTCTTCAAGTCCATAGAAAATCGGGTTAAAATGTGCGGGGATTAGAGGGAGGAAAGAGTGCGAAAACGAGAGAGACGCAGACAGAAATTGGATTTTGGGCGGGCAAAAATTTTGGGAAGGAGGGGGGAGGAAAGGAAAGAAGGAAAGAAAGTTGGAAGGATGCAATAGATATATTTCGAAACAATGTTTGGATGAAACAAAAAGAGAGAAGAGGGGAGAAGGAGGATGACAATTAAGCATCTCGGTTTGGTTTGGTTTTTTGTGTTCTTCCTTTTCTCCTTTAGCTGCTGACTACTTGATTAGGATAGGAAATGGGCAAAAAAAGAAAGGAAGAAGGATTCTGAGCAGGAAAAATTGGTCTAAATAGAAAAGAGGGAAACATTGGAATTTGAAATTTTTGGAAAAGAGGAGAAAAAAGGAGGAAAGGAGGATGACAGTGAAAAAACTGAAAATTAAAAAAGAGGAAAGTGGAAGGATTCTGAGCAGGAAAAATTGATCTGAAAAAACGAAAAAAATCAATATTTTAAAAATTTCAGAAAACGGCAATCCACTTGCTCATTTTTGGTCGAAACCGGAACCGAAAATACCAAAAAACCCAAAATCCGAAACTCTCGATTATTTTCGGTAATTTCACGAAAAATCAATGTCCGGGCACTCCGAGCTTCCGATTTTAAGTAAGATTTTTTTTTTCAATTTTTCGAATTATTCATTGTTTTTGAAACAAAACCGACTTCCGGTGACTAATTTCGAGAAAAATGCGGCTCTTCGTCATCCGTGACACAACTGAAAAAGTGGGCGGAGCTTAACGGGAAACCCTATGATCAAAAAACAACTGGCAAGATTAGAATCCTCAGACTGGTATTGAAAACGGAAGTCCTATTTTTTTAAATGTCACTTTATTTCTAAATTTTAAATTTTTTTTTAATTTCAGAAACATTTTGCGTTTGATGTATGAAAAATTACTGAAGAATTTCCGAAGTTCTCCTAGAAAAGGTGGAAAAAAGAAAAGGATTATACTTTTTTCCTTTCATACTTCTCCTCCCCCCTTCTTCCCCCTCCATCACAACTTCCACCAGAACCGCCGGATTATCCTCATTGTGCCTGCCGTGCCATCTATTCAGTAGAAGAAGAAGAAGAAAAATGTGGGAAAACCGGGGTAAAACAAAGTGCAAATCCTCGCCGGAGGCATGGAGAAGGTTCTCGGAAAAATGGAAATGGGTGGGAAATTTTGAAGTTGTTGACTCATTGAAAACAAGTCGAAAAGTGGGGAGAAAATGTGACAAGAAAGTTATGGGTTTTTGGGGGTGGCCTTTGCTTAATGAAACTATTCTAATTGTAAGGCGACTACAACGTTTCGCAACCACGACGTTTCGCAATCAAAAAGTGTTCGAAACGTCGTGGATGCATACATCTGTGAGAAAAATTGTAGAATAACGCGGTTTTGACACTATTTGGATGAAATGTGTCATGGTTGCGAAACGTCGTGGTTCAGACATTTTGCAACTTGTTTGGCAACAATATCCATCAAGTTTCTAAAGCTTGAGACATTTCAGAATCACGACGTTTCGCAACCAGGACACATTGCTACCAACGCGTGTTAAAACCGCGTCGTTTTACAATTTTTCTCACAGATGCATTCACGACGTTTCGCAACCACGACGTTTCGCAACCCATCCACAAAACATTACAACCAAGAAGTGTCAGAGCTACGACGTTTCGCAACCATGGAACTCAGCTCACTGCTAGACTAAGAAAATGATGAATTTTTGGGGGTGGTGAAGGTGGAGGAGAGGGAAATATACCCTTTGCTTAATGAAAATATTCTGGCGAAGAAAGGGTAAACATTGGAGGAGATTTGAGAGGGATTAATATGGAAGAAACGTGTGATCTTGTGGTTTGGAAATGTCAAAGTTTCAAGATTTAGTTTTTGGTTGCGAAATGTCGTAGTTGAAATTTTTAGAGTTGAATGAAACTCCATGGTTGCAAAATGTCGTAGCTGTGAAATCTTGTGTTCTAGACACTTCTTGGTTGCGAAACGTTGTAGCTGCAAAATTCTATGTTTTCAAAAAGTCGGTGTTGCAAAATGTTATGATTCCGCTGTTTACTGGTTGCGAAACGTCGTGGTTGATAAGTGTCCTGGTTGCGAAACGTCGTAATTGCAAAATCCCGTGATCCAGATACATCTTGGTTGCAAAACATCGTGATATGCAAACCCTTCTGGTTGCGAAACGTCGTGCCCAACCTCAAAAACTTCAAAAATCACTGAAAAAAAACCACTAAAAATATGGGTTCTCCCAATCCACATTCGACCCATATTCAGTACATCTACATTCAAGTTAACAAATTGAATCAAAAACCAGATGGATGCCAATATGTTTTCTTTCTTCCCCTTCCCAATTACCCCTTCCACCCCTTACTTCTTCCCTTATAAACCCCCCCCCTCTTCCCACCACTTCATCATCCATCCCTCCACCTCCTTCTTTGCCCAAAATGTCCAAATACCTCTACCCGTTATCCTACGCATCTACCGTACTCCTCATGGCAATTCTCACTTCCATCGGGTATTTCGCAATGGATTTGGCGAGTTTTGAATCGAAATTTGGTCAGGGATTGTCGGAATTTCAAAATTTTGAAAAAGCGGCTTGGCGGGATATTATGGTACTCGAGAAGGTGTACAAGAGGGGGAAGAGACAGGTTGGAAATTTTTTAATTTTTTTAGAACATTTTTGTCATATTTCAGACCCCTTCACCTCCTTATTCTAAAAGAAAGACTCGAAAGTTGCGAAATGGTCGAAAACGGTCAAAACCCGTTGAAAAACAGTATGTAGAGGTGTCAAAGGAGTTGGCGGAAGTTGACGAGTATAAGAATTCGGATTGGAATGTGGAAGTGGAGGAGACAACGACTACACCATCTCCAGATGAAGATGAACTGGAAGAATCTACCGAGAATCCGTATTCTGAGACGGAAAATGAAGAAGACAACGATTCAGAAAGCTCGGCTGAGACTCCAGAATCCCCAGAATCTCCAGAATCCGCTGAATCTGATGGAACCCTAGAACCCACAAGAAACATGTCCCGTCGAGAGATGAAAGTGGAGAACGGTTATGCTATTACTAGTAGAACCGGTCTGGCGCAGATACTGGAAGTGCATAATGATGGGGATGAGGAGGAGGAGGAAGAAGAGGAAAACGAGGAGGATGAGGAATGTCGTAAGTCAGATCATATGGTAGCTGACAAGTTGGTTGCCGTAAATCTACCCAAAATTACCCAAAATTTCAAAAACTGAGGTTATAGTGTCGATTTACGAGCTTATCCTGAAATCCCGTAAATCGACATGGAAATTTGGATAAGACCACTTCGTAAATCGACACAAATCGTAAATTAACCCAATTTTCAAAAAACCTGTCGATTTACGGTAGCTAGGTGGTGTCGATTTACGAGCTTATCCTAAAATCCCGTAAATCGACACTTTTTTGAAATTTGGGTCAGACCACTCCGTAAATCGATACAAATCGTAAATTAACCTAATTTTTAAAAACCGTAAGTAAGCAATTAGTGTCGATTTACGAGATGATCCAAGATTCCGTAAAAACAGTTACCGTACATCTACCCGAAATGTCTAAAACTAGAGGTACAGTGTCGATTTACAAAATGATCTTTAAGATTCCGTAAATCCACACTAAAGTTAAAAAAACAGACCACGCCGTAAATCAACCCGAACTTTCGAAACCTTGACTTTCACGAATACTTCCGATTTACAATAATCACTATAATTCCTCGTAAATCGACATCTATTTCACTCCAAATTTACGAGATTATTCCAGCCCCGTCCGCCACCAAATGCTACGGAAACCCATGCCCTCGGGGTCCTCCTGGTCCCCCCGGGATCCCCGGGCCTCCAGGAGACGATGCTCCAAACGGTATCGACGGAAACAACGGCACCGAGTGGGAGTTGCACGCCGAAGATCGTGTCATTGTTCTAGGCTGTGTCAAATGTCCCCCGGGACCTCGAGGTGTCGAGGGGGATCCCGGCCCACCTGGGGACAAGGGCGGAGTCGGGAGAAATGGTGCACCTGGACTAGATGGCTATGAAGGATTCCCTGGACCAACTGGAGCGGAAGGTGAAGCCGGGTATGACGGAGAATACGGTCCGGATGGCTGGCCGGGACAACGCGGCGAGGACTCGAAGATCTACCGCAACACTTTGGGAACACCTGGCCCCCCGGGGCCTGCTGGACCACCCGGGGAGCGAGGGGAAGATGGAAAAGGGGATGGTGACGTGGCACGGGGTCCTGATGGAGTTTCAGGGGTCGCTGGGGCACCAGGGATGCATGGAATTCCCGGACCACCTGGGGCACCTGGAGCGGTAAGTTTTTGGTGTACTACATAAATTCTAAATCGACCTGGGATAATAGTACTTCCTTACAGCCAGGAGAAGCCGGTCTCTCTCCACTCCCCGTTGGCCAGTGCAAATGTCCAGAACGTCGTCGTCCGGTACCATCTCAGCCAACACAGAACTATTACCCTCGCGCACCTCCTGTACCATACAATCAGTATCCTCCAGAAGTCTACGCAACGACACCAGAAGTTTATATAGCACCATCTACCTCGGTTTATCGATATTTTGTGAAAGCTGCTGCTCCTGCAACAAGTTCATCGGTGGATTTGACAGAGGTGACGACGAATTCTGGGTATGTGGAAAAGATAGAAGCAGAGGAAGTGTTCGAGCCGCCTGAGGATCATTGAGTGTGAAATTTATGATTATACGCTTTACAAATGAATGGTTTATTTAGTCAACGTATATGGAACACGAAGAAACGTATTATGAACTTGCGGCTTCGCAGCATTCAGGCTGGGAAGAACGGTCAAACAAAAGGTTATTCAAAATCATATATGCTTTTTTTTCAAAGAATAATTATGAATCCAATCAAATTATATCAGTCATCATTGGTCCACAACTTCATCATCTCCTGCGTCTCCCTCAATTCCACCAGTCGTTTCTCGCAACTCGCAATCTCTTTCGTGCAACTTTCCAATCGTTTCAGAAGTCGACGAGACGCGTTCTCTCCCTTCCGAACTATTTCTCCCCGAACCCTTTTGTATTTCCGTTTTTCATCCTTAAGGGCAGAAAGAGTTGTGCGAGTGTTCGTCTCAAAGTCGTTCATGAATCTGTCTCTTCGGAAGCGGTGACGGTCAGGAATAGTGCAAAACGTTAGCCGATTTGCTTCGAGAAGAATGATTCCGATATCGTTTTCGAAGTTTCTAATGTCCCATCCTTTATCGCAATCAATAGCTGTTGAGTACGAGTAGTCGGTAATGGGGTCCCTGAAAAAACGAGAAGACCTTGGTTTCGAAACGTCGCACTCACAAATGCCATCGATCTCTGATCCTCGGCTTGCCGACATACGGATTCAATCCCTCCGTCACTTCTTCCATTGTGATCTTTTGATCTTCTCGTATTGCAAAAGTGATTCTGAACAAACTACTGTTCGTTTCTACTTCCGTCCACGATCGGAACACTGCGTTGAAATCCTGCGACGTGAAGTTGTTCTCGCCGATATCCGCTCGACGAACATTGAGATTCTGCAGTGTTTTCCGAGTCATGAATCGAGCATCCGCGATTTTCATGTGGTCCTCTATCACATCTTCATCTGTCATCACCAAATTCTTGAATCTCACGCCGATATCATATTTCTCAGTGTTACTAGTACTCCAAAGTGATACTTTGCTAGTAAATTGCAGAAAATCTCCAAAATCCACTTCCAAATCCCCTTGAAGATCTATGTTTTCCGCACAGCCACATGGCAATTTTGATAACAGCCGGAATGGAAAATCGGGGGAGCGGGAGCCGAGGGATAGGATGATGTGGCCGTACTCTGTATCTGTATACGTTCCTGGGACTTCTGGATCGAAAATTCCGTGTAGAAAGAGTTCCGATGCTATTCGAAGGATTTTGAAGCAAGATGCTTCCAGCTGACTAGCTGTTTGATAAGAGAAAGTGATAAGGTTGGATTCTTGATTATGCTCAATCTCAAACTCTTCTGTCGTACTCGAATCCTCCTTGAAACTCATCCCAAAGTTCATCTTCTTGTTCTTTTCAAAGCTCAACTGAACCTTCACTTCATCCTCTGTTATATCGATATCCCACACCGATTCCAGCTGCATTCCTTCCTTTTGAACGAGAGAATTCCATTTTTCAGATGCCAGACAGACTAGGACTCTGAAAAGGAGGGGTTGGGGAGAAGAAGTGATGAATGAAAGAAAGACTTACAAAGAAGCGGCATTCAATTGACTATGGACATTGTAGAATGGGGAAGGGGACAGATTTTCGAACAGTTTCGCAAGTTTTATGGGGTCAGCGCGATCAGAAGTAGAGGCCATTGTAGATTTATAGCTAAATGTGAAGTTGAAACTGCACTTGGCAGAAGGAATGAGCGGGCGTCACCTGATGCGATCAATATGAGAGGGCTTCACGTGGGGAGGCGAGGCGACGAGAACAAGGTGCGGCTCTCGCAGCTATGGCAACGCGTGGCCGTCATTCCAGTTATCAGTGATACCCCCTTTACCTACTATTAGCAGTCTCACGAGAAAACGTCGAGGGCCGTTGCCGAGGATCCGGCGCCGCGATTTCTAGGTCATTTAACGTTTTTGCGTGAGACTGCTGGTACGAATGAATGTCTTTATAGAAATCTGAGATAAAAATCATAACTTAATCAGAAAACCTATGAAACAGTGACCTGTTGGTCAGTGCAAATATCCAGAATTTTGCGGACACCACCACAAAACTCCTATCCTCAGGCTCCACGTGTACCGCTATCATCCCCATCGCAGAAAGCTTATGTAGCTCTAACTACCTCATATTGTCAACACTTTGTAGCACCGCACCGGTAACAACTTCTGGGTATTTTAATTCAGAATCGGAAAATTTGAAAGAGATGACGACAAACTCAGAATACGTGCAAAACTTTGAAGAAAAGGTGGTGTTTGAACCGCCCGAAGAGCATTGACAACGAAATTCATTTTAATAAAAAATAGGCAAATATATTGTTCAATTGATAATGAAACAAACGGTGATTCAGAGTTGTATGTGTGTTTTAGATTAATTATAACAGCAATCAAATTATATCAGTCATCATTGGTCCACAACTTCATCATTTCCTGCGTCTCCCGCAATCCCACCAGTCGTTTCTCGCAACTCGCAATCTCCTTCGTGCAACTTTCCAATAGTTTCAGAAGTCCGGGAGACGCGTTTCCTCCGTTTTGAAGTATTGTTTCCTGCACTAGTTCATAATGCCGTTTTTGATGCTCAATGACACCTAGATTTGAGCGTATTGTGTCCTCAATGTAGCGCATGATTCCGTCTCTTCGGAAGCGTTGACGGTCAGGTATAGTGCAGAACGTTAGCCGATTTGCTTCGAGAAGAATGATTCCGATATCGTTTTCAAAGTTTCTAATGTCCCATCCTTTGTCACAATCGATAGCTGTTGGGTTCAAGTAGTCGATAATGTGGTCACTGAAAAAACGAGAAGATTTTGGTTTCGAAATGTCTCATCGTACAAACTCACAATTGCCATCGATCCCTGATCCTCGGCTTGCCGACATACGGATTCAATCCCTCCGTCACTTCTTCCATTGTGATCTTTTGATCTTCTCGTATGGCAAAAGAGATTTTTGTCCAATTTTCGCTCTTTTTTTCTGTCATCCAAGATCGGAACAGTGCGTTGAAATCCTGCGACGTGAAGTTGTTCGCGCCGATTTCCGCACGCCGAACATTGAGTTTCAGCAGTGATTCCCGAGTCATAAATCGAACATCCGCAATTTTCATATTGTTACTTATCACCTTTTCATCGCTCATCATCAAATTCTTGAATCTCACACCGATATCATACTTCCGATTGTTTGCATTCCTCACAGATACGTTGCGAAAAAACTGCAAAAAATCTCCGAAATCCACTTCCAAATCCCCTTGAAGATCTACGTGTTCTGTAGAGCCACGTGGCAGTTTTGATAACAGGCGGAATGGGAAATCGGGGGAGCGGGAGCCGAGTGATAAGATGATGTGGCCGTATGCTGTTCCTGTATACGTTCCTGGGACTTCCGGATCAAAAATGGCTGGTAGAAAGAGTTTCGATACTAGCCAAAGGGTTTTGAAGCAAGATGCTTCCAGCTGACTAGCTGTTTGATAATAGCAAGTGATAAGATTGGATTCTTGATTATGCTCAACCTTAAACTCTTCTGTCATACTCGAATCCTCCTTGAAGCAAATTCCAAAGTCCATATTCTTACTCTTTTCAAAGCTCAACTGAACCTTCACTTCATCCTCTGTTATATCGATGTTCCAAGAGGATTCCAACTTCATTCCTTCGTTTCTAACAAGAAATTTTAGATCCCAATTTTCAGATGCCAAGGAGACTAGGACTCTGAAAATGAGGGGTTAGTGAGAAGAAGTGATAAATGAAGGAAAAACTTACAAAGAAGCGGCATTCAAGTGACGGTGGACATGGAGTAGCGGGAGAAGTTGGAGATTTCCGAAGAGTTTTGCAAGTTTTGAGGGGTTAGCGAGTTTCGAGTCCATTGTGCAACTAAAAATCGATGGACCACAATTGGTCGAAGGAATGAGAGGACAGACGGAGAGAGGGCCGGTGCACAGCACAAGAGGTCCGATCCGATCAATATGCGTCCTCGCTATACATACAACGTCGACTGGTTTGAGGTCCAAGATGTACACTTAGATAACACGTCGTGGTGTGCACCTGTCCTCTCTCCGTCTGTCCACTCATTCCTTCAGCAGATTGTACACGGTTTATTTGATTTTTTTTGTTGATATTTTATTTATTTATCGTTGATTTTTAGTTTTTAAACCAAGCACTAAAATGGATTCTGCTTCTGAACTCGCTAACCCTAGAAAACTTGCGAAACTTTTCGGAGACCTGTCCGTACTCCCGCTACAAAGCGTCCACAGTCATTTGAATGCCGCTTCTTTGTAAGTTTTTCTTTCATTCATCACTTCTTCTCACCAACCGCCTCCTTTTCAGAGTCCTAGTCTCATCGGCATTTGAAAATTGGGAATCCCTTGTTAAAAATGATGGGATGCAGTTGGAATCGGTGTGGGATATCGATATAACAGAGGATGAAGTGAAGGTTCAGTTGAACTTTGAGAAGAACAAGAAGATGAACTTTGGACTTTGTTTCAAGGAGGATTCGAGTGTGACAGAAGATTTTAAGATTGAGCATAATCAAGAATCCAACCTTATCACTTTCTATTATCAAACAGCTAGTCACCTGGAACCATCTTGCTTCAAAATCCTTCGACTAGTATCGGAACTCTTTCTACCAGCCAGTTTTGATCCGTATGAACCAACAATTTGGGAAACAGATACTAAATATGGTCACATCATCCTATCACTTGGCTCCCGCTCCCCCGATTTCCCATTCCGCCTGTTATCAAAACTGCCACGTGGCTCTACAGAGCACGTAGATCTTCAAGGGGACTTAGAAGTGGATTTCGGAGATTTTTTGCAATTTTTTCGCAACGTGTTTGTGATGAATACGAACAATAAGAAGTATGATATTGGCGTGAGATTCAAGAATTTGGTGATGAGCGATGAAAAAGTGATACGTAACAATATGAGAATCGCGGATGCTCGGTTTATGACTCGGGAATCACTGCTGAAACTCAACGTTCGCCGTGTGGAAATCGGCGAGAACAACTTCACGTCGCAGGATTTCAACGCACTGTTCCGATCTTGGATGACAGAAAAAAATAAGGAAATTTTGTCGAGAATCTCTTTTGCCATACGCGAAGATCAAAAGATCACGATGGAGGAAGTGACGGAGGGGTTGAATCCGTATGTCGGCAAGCCGAGGATCAGGGATCGATGGCATCTGTGAGTTTGTGCGATGCGACGTTTCGAAACCAAAATCTTCTCGTTTTTTCAGTGACTACACTAACCCAAGAGATCCCTATATTTACATGACGGGTATTGATTTTGATAAAGGATGGGACATCAGAAACTTTGAAAACGATATCGGAATCATTCTTCTCGAAGCGAATCGGCTTACGTTCTGCACTATCCCTGACCGTCTTCGTTTCCGAAGAGACGGAATCATGCGCTATTTTGAGAGTAACATACCCTCAAGTCTGAGTATCATTGAGAGTCTGAAACGGCAGTATGAATGGGTGCAGGGAGAAGTACTTCGGAAGGGAGGAAACGCGTCTCGTCGACTTTTAAAGCGATTGGATAGTTGTTCGGAAGAGATTGCGAGGTG
>LR568593.1:0-10433 GCA_900536345.3 Caenorhabditis sp. 39 LS-2015
CCCGATCAGCCAGCCGAAATCATCAACTATCGGCTAGATGTGATAAGAAACTGATAAAAGATAAAAGATATCATCATTAAGCGAATAGAGGAACGTCCCGACGATAACGAGAAGTCGTCAGAACTATCACATGTTCTCCGTCCAGCAAGGGTGCTATGTTATGATGAAGATAAAAATCCAATTGGATCGCAGATTTGGATCATATGATTGGTCAGGAATGCGATCTAAACAAAGCAAAAAAGATTTGAGGGCACAAGGAATCGAACTTGGGATGGGTGCGTGACGGGCGAGCGTGTTACCCACTAGGCCATGAGTGCCGAGCGCGCGCGGCAAGCAGAGGGCAGTCATAAACGTGTGGCGCGCTCAAAATAACCCGTATTTATTCGGAATTTTTCGGAATTTTTCAGAAAAAATTCAAATTTCAAAATCAACAAGCAGTGAGTGAATGGAAGGGGGAAAGCAAAACTATCAACAATGAAACGATAAAAATGGCATTTTGTGGCGCCAAAACGACGGATGTCCCTCCATATTCCAGCCAAGAACCGGCAGGGAATGAGCGTCGGACGTGAACACGTCCTCTTCTGATAGCGATGGATCCGAGTGCAAATCCACGTCACCGGTACAGTCGTGCATTGATCCGTCTTTCTGGAAAATGGGAAATTTCAAAAATTGAAAAAAAAAGTTTTAAAAAAAAATTTTGTTGGAAATTTTTTTTTCGATTTTTTTTTGAAAAACCAAGTGAAAATTGTCTTCTTCCATGCGAAAAATCGATTTAAAACGCGAATTACGTCCTAGAATCACAAAAAAAAATACAAAAATTCAAACTCCCGCCAAAATTTTTTTTGGTGGCTGAACTTTTGCAAGTTCGGCCACGGCCACGCACGTTGGTAGCAATTCGAAATTTTCGATCACTCTTCATCCATTAAAAACACCACATTAAGTTAGATTTTATGTAAATTTTTTGAAACCGAATTTAAAAATGAATTTTTTTCAAATTTTTCGAAAATTTTTTTTTCATATTTTTCAAAACGTTTTTTTTTGAAAAACGATTTTTCATATGGAAAACTGATTGAAAATGGCAAATTCAACTCTAAAATCACAAAAAAAATAAAAAATTCAAATTCCCGCAAATTTTTTTTTGGTGGCCGAACTTTTGCAAGTTCGGCCAAGGCCACGCATGCTGGCAGCAATTCGCAATTTTCGATCACTCTTCAGGGGTTGATCCATTAAAAACACCACATTAGGTTAGATTTTATGTAAACTTTTTGAAACCGAATTTAAAAATTCATTTTTTTCAAGTTTTTCGAAATTTTTTTTTTTTTCAAAAACTTCTTATCGGATAGCTCATTTTTTAAAGTGAAAAATTCAATAAAAAATATCAAATTTAACCCTAAAACCTCAAAAAAAAAAACACCCAAAAATTAAAATACCCGCCAAAAGTTTTGTTGGTGGCCGAACTTTTGCAAATTCGACCACGCATCCCTGGCCCGTCGGGAGTTTCATTTTTTCTTATTTTCGTGCTACGCGAAAAATATCGAAGACAAGTTTCGGCAATTTTTGATGAAAGTTTTTTGAAACCGAATTTAAAAAATTCAATTTAAAAAAAAAAAAGTTTTTTTTGGTGGCCGAAGTTGCAAAAGTTCGGCCATGTTTTCTCGGAAAATCAAAAGCTAATAATTCATTTATTGGCCTATCAAAAAACACATTTCGGGAAGTTTTTATATGATTTTTTTGAAACCGGAATTTCTTATTGTTACAACTATTACTGAAAAAATTAAATTCCAATTTCCCATATCAAAAATCAATTGAAAATCACAAATTGCACCATGAAATAATTTTAAAAATAATTCAAAAATTCAAATTCCCGCCGAAAAAAATTTGGGTGGCCGAACTTGCGAAAGTTCGGCCGCGGCCATGCAAGTCGTCTAAAATTTGAAATTTCTAATTTTCCTGTTTTCAAAAATTTTTTTTCGAATTTTTTTCTCATTGCCTCCGTAAGAACAATTGTCAGTAAAGTCTAATCTACATGAAACTTTTTTGAAACATAATTTTTAAAATTTTTTGAATTTTTTTAAAAATTTTTCGGAAAATTCCAGCTCACCTCGGTGCACTTGACTTCGCACTGAATCCTGCTATTATGGCTCAGAATGGACACTCTGACCCTGACTCCACCATGGTGTAATTCTGGATTTGGGGCTTGGACGAAGACGATGTTGGGGTCGAAAGCTGAGGCGGCTTTGTCGATGGATGAGGACCAGTTGGGACCGATTTCGGAGTGGGGGGACACTTCGATCTGGAAGGGAAAAGTAGGTAAGCCTTGGCTAAGCCTGACCTACGCCTTGCCTAGTCCTTACCCAACCCTTTCTTACCTGAAAATTCGCCTCCGTCTCCCGATACACTGCCACTCGGAAAAACACATAATTCTCCTGAGAAACCGGCGCTCTGACGGCTTCCCCAGCCGTTTTTATCATGGTACTCGTCACCAACTTCCTAGAGCACACGAATACCATATACGGCATTTGAGGATGAATTTGACGGGGATGAACTGAGAGATCTGTGTCTAGGAAGCTGGAAATTATAAGATATGATAAAAATGATGATATGGTACTCACGTCCTTGACGACATTGAATGGGTGAAGGAGATCGGTGAGGAGAGGTCAGAGTTGAGGGAAATGTTGAGGAATGGTTGGCAAACCTGAAGATATCTTGGTAGGGAGAAGAGATATCAAGAAATAATCAACTATTGAAATGTGCACCATGTTGAGGGCTACAAATTGTTAGTTGAAGGTTTTTTGCTATCTTTTATGGTTGCCGAGATACGCAGCTAAATCCCTGCGCACCCTGTGCTAGGTTGATGCACCATGTTGCACCATGTACTTATTCAATTGACTATATCTCGATAGTGGTGAAAGATAGCCAAAAGTTGTCCACTAACAAAATACGCACCATATCAAGGGCTTCAAATCATTAGTTGACAACTTTTTTCTATCTTTTATGGTTGCCGAGATACGCAGCCAAATAACACATACCTGATATCTCTCACTGGTGCTATTCATGCATTGTGCCTGACAATACCGGCCGAATTGATCCCTGGCTTCTAGCGATACTCGAGACAGTTTTCCGGGTTTTGGTTTCGGTAAGCTCAGGTAGATGGTACCCTGAAATAGGTGAAAATTGCGGGAAAATCGATAAAATATGAATTTTGTCAATGTGGAGTACCATAAAGGTTGATAGCTTAGCCTAAAAACTAATTAATCTCAGTTGCGATAAGAGATATTAAAAAGTTGTCAACTGAAGAGTTGTAGCCCTTAATATGGTGCGTATTTTGTCAGTTGACAACTTTTTGCTATCTCTTATCACTACCGAGATACAGCTTGTTAAAATATGACATAGTGCAACATGGTGCATCAACCTAGCCCAGGGTGCGCAGGGATTTTGCTGCGTATCTCCGCAACCATAAGAGGTAGCAAAAAGTTGTCAATTAACGAGTTATAGCTCTTAATATGACGCGTATTTTGTCAGTTGACAACTTTTTGATATCTCTTATCACTACGGAGATATTACCGTTTTTAGATAGACCGGTTTTCAAATTTTTTGAATTTTTTAAATTTAAAAAAAAAAAATTGTTTTGACGGTTTAATTTTTTAAATTTTCGGTTAGGTAAACTCACCGGTATCTCCGGGAACATGGTATCTCCCTTATTAAACACGGTATGCGTTAGATTAGTGTCCAAGTCAGTGACATCAATTCTCGACAAGTCATCCTCAATCCCATTGGCATCATGATCCAACAAAACCGTTTTCGCCCATATCCGGTCCTTCATCTCCACATTCCCATCCTCTATCCGATTCCTGGTCGCCGTTCGAATTCGTGGCGGGACCACACATTTCCCCTCACTGCACACCGAATTGTAGCAGATCTGAGTGCCCTCGAATCCCGTACAATTGCCTCCGTGAACCACTCGACTTCGACACCGCCACAGTACCATGTCGCACCAATAAAACGGCGAATCACATGTCGAATCGTCCAGCGAACAGTGGCGAACCGGCTGGTACTCGTACCATTCGTCGGTGTATTGATTCGAGAGCCCGTCGCGGTTTTGGATGGTGAACGGCTTCATTTGAACGTCGAAACCGTGGTTTTCGTTGCAGTTTTTCTAAAAAAACGTGATTTTTGATAATTTGAGGCTGGGCAAAAGAAAAAAAAAGAGAAAAAAAGCACAAGGCTTCGAACCCGCGGCCTCGTGGGCATTGGGCAAATGTGTTAGCCACTCAGCCAACTCTGCGATCTCAGTCGGCAGGCGGAGGGCAATGATAAACGCGCGGGATTCGGCGGCGCCACCGCAATTTTTCATCAGCGGAAAGTTCAAAATTTTGCAAAATTTCAATTTTTCCATTTTTCCCCCAATTCTTATCATTTATCACCTACCGTAGCCCACTGACTCTCTCTCTCCTCTCTCGTCTGACTATTCTGCCGAAACTTCTCCCACATATTATCAATAAACGCATGGTGCATGTAGAAAGTCGGGTCATTCGGGCTAACTCTGAAATTTTTCCATTTTTCAACTGATTAGAGAAGTGATAAGGTGATAATATGGTACCTGATAACATACATGAATCCTCCGACCCAAACATGACTTAAACCGTGCATAGATTCAAAGGTTTTGTCGTGACAAAACGTCAGCTGGCTGGAAGTGGGATTTTAGGTGATAAGAAATCTTTTTTGGATGATAAGAATTTTTTTAGAGTGATAAGGGATATGATAAGCTTATTTTGAGTAAAAAAAAATTTTTTTTTGAAATTTTTTTTAAATTTTACCTAAAATTTTTCCTAGTGATAATCCAATTTGCGTCCTTGGGTGTCATCAATCTGTCTTGTTCCCGACCACCTGTTGATCTAAAAAAATTTTGAAAATTTTGAAAAAATCGATAATTTTGAAAAAAAAATTGAAAATTTTTTTTTTCGAATTTTTTTTTTGAAATTTTTTTTTCTCACCTATACAATTTTTTCACAGGTATCTGACTCAATGGCATGTACACATTTGTGTCCCAATTGGCAAATGGTCCAGTTTTAACGTATCCATTTCCATTTCCGAGCAACTCATCGGTCCAGAGAACGCTATCTGCCTCGTCGGGAAGGCCTAAAGTTGCATAACTTGAGAAGGGTGGGAGATATAAAAAAATTGTCAACTAAAGAATTTTAGCCCTTGATATGGTGCGTAGTTTGTTAG
This sequence comes from Caenorhabditis sp. 39 LS-2015, assembly GCA_900536345.3. NCBI lineage: Eukaryota > Metazoa > Nematoda > Chromadorea > Rhabditida > Rhabditidae > Caenorhabditis > Caenorhabditis waitukubuli. Next base: position 5,230 of record LR568593.1, read on the forward strand.
TTGATAACTTTTTGCTATCTCTCACCACTTTTGAGATACTACCAGTTGAAAATCGACATAGTGCAACATGGTGCATCAACCAACAAAACATGGACGTGCATTTAGCTGCGTATCTCAGCAACCGCGAGAGTTAGCAAAAAACCGTCAACTAACAGTTTGTAACCCTTAACATAACACACATTTTGTTAGTTGACAACTTTTTCCTATCTCCAACCGCTCTTACGAAAAACTCACCTTGATCCAGTGTACTATCCCAAAACGGGAGTGTCACCGACGGCACCTCGGTTTGCAGTGCGATTTCAAATTGTCGCAGGAATTCTCGGTGCCAGGGGAGGAAAGCGGGTCCCCAATGGGCTCCTGGAGCACTGTCCGGGTAGTGGACAAGGGTGTGCAGATCCCATGCCGTGATATTGTCGATTTGCCGGTTTTTGAGCCCGTTCATCGCGATTCCCAAGTTTCGAAGCTCTTCCGGAGACATCATTCGGATCTCTTTTCGGATTGATTTTGATGGGGCGCGTTTCTGAAATAATTTGGATGAATGGAGGGGTTTGAGAGTACCATGACTACGACGTTTTGCAACCATCTTCAAAAAACGTAATTTCGCAACTACTTGTCAAAACTGACATTTTGCAACACGCTTCCCAACCCCGACACTTCGAAACCAACATTGTTTGGGATTTGTAACGCGACTACGACACTTCGCAACCGTTACTTTTCCAAATCACGAAATCGCGTAATTAGATGCCACTTTTGACAACTCGCAGCCATTAAACAACCCCGACATTTCGCAACCGCTTCAGAGGCCCCCGACACTTCGCAACCGCCCCACAAAAACACATTTTGATACTACGACACTTCGCAACTATCCAATCACCCCGACGTTTCGCAACCACTTCAAAGCAACCGACGTTCTGTCACTACGACACTTCGCAACCACCAATATCAACACATTTTGACACTACGACACTTCGCAACCGCTTCAAAGCCCCCGACGTTTCGCAACTGCCCCACATCAACACATTTTGCAACTACGACACTTCACAACCACCTGTCAATCACCTGTCAACACCCCGACACTTCGCAACCGCTTCAAAGCCTCCGACACTTCGCAATCAACTTTCAAATATGATATTTTGACACTACGACATTTCGCAACCGCCTGCTGCCGGTCACCACTGGTCCGACACTTCGCAACCACCTCACAGCTGTCAACTACGACACTTCACAACTATCTGTCAGTCCCCGACGTTTCGCAACCAACCTTCCTCCTTGCTCCCCTCACACAATTCTCCCTGGTACATTGTTCCACGTGGCGTAGGTATTTCAGTTGATTTTCTGAAAAATCTCGATTTTTAAATTTTTAAAATAAATAAAAAATGCTTAAAAATGGGTCTATTATGCCTTCAAAATGACTACTACTTAAAACTTGAATTTTTTTTAAATTTCGGTTTCAGAAAATTGACAAAAATAATTGTTCTACTCGTAAACAATATGACAAAAAAAATTGGAAGTTTTAAAAAAAAAATGCCTTCGATATGGGGCTGATAGAGCTATTTTGCTGCGTATCTTGGCAATGAAAAGAGCTATCAAAAAACCGTCAACTAACAATTTATAGCCCTTAATATGGTGCACATTTTGTTAGTTGACAACTTTTTGATATCTCTTATCACTACGGAGATACAGTTAATTTAAATCGTACCTGTCGTAACTTCCATAAACCTTCTTCCCGCCTCTTCATCTCGATCCTTAACCCACTCTTTCTGATGCATACAAACCATTCGAATTTGGGATTCTGTGAAAAAATCCAAGTCGCCGAGTTGTTGAATCCATTGAGCACAAGAGTCCAATTTGGATTGCGAGATGAGTATCAGCCAGAGGAATGTGAGCAGGAGGCGCAGCATTTTTGAGGGGAAGAAGGAGGCTGAAAAATAGGAAAATTTGTGTATTATTTTAATAAATGGATCGAAAAACTACTAGAAAATAATTACAAGAAAAAAGTTATATGGAAAAATTGAAAAAGTAAAAAAAAAAAAAGAAAACATTTCAACTAGATGCACCATGTTGGCTTTCAACTAGCTGTATCTCGATAGTGATAAGAGATATCAAAAAGTTGTCAACTAACAAAATACGCACCATATTAAGGGCTACAAATTGTTAGTTGACAGTTTTTTGATAACTCTTATGGTTAGCAAGATACAGGCAGTTTCAGTCTAACATGGTGCATCAAGTTGATTTTTTTGCATTTTTTCGTATTTTTCACAGTTTTCAACTCAAATTTTTCTTTTTTTTTTGAATTTTTTAATGAGAAACGTAGCAAAATAGATAAAGCTGTGTTCTGTTCTGATTCTGTTCCATTCGCTGAATTGAATGAATCATTCATTTTTCAACGTCATCATGACATCATTTAATTCGATTTCTTGATCTAGAATAATTGTAAGAAGAATATCATGAGGAAAAGTATCACAGATTAGAAAATGAGTAGTTCTCAACGATACGGAATTATTGATTTGTAACAATTTTGAGCTGAAATTTGAAAAATTTGTGAAACTGACAATGAAATTTGAAATTCAGCGTAAAAATCAAATTCATAAATTGGCGTCTATGTGTATGTTTGAGAATGAACGAGAACTAAAGAAAAATGGAAAACTAAACAAATTTGATGGTTTTGAGAAACGGGAAAAAAATTGAAAAAATGGAAAAAAAAAATTTCGATTTTCAAAAAATTAATATTTTTAAAATTTTTAAATATTATTTTTTCGAATGAAAAATACGCTTGGAAAATCAATAATTGAGTTTATTGAATATTTAAAAACATTCAAATTAATTTTTTGGAAAAATTGACAGATAATTAAAAAAAAATTTTTTTTTTCTAATTTTGAAAAAAACTAATTTTTTTTCAAATATTTGTTCTTTTTTTAAATTGTAAAAATTGAAAATACAAGAAAAATTGCATTTTTTTGATTGAAATTTTTTTTCGAAATTTCCAGAAATAAGAATTTGAGAATTCAAAAGCTTAAAACCAATTTTTTAATTTAATTGTTTTTATTTAAAAAATGGTTTTTTTAAAAAAATTTTAATTCAAAAATTTGAATTTTTTTACTTCGTACAGTTTCAAATCATCGCAAAATTTGTAATTTTCACCAAAACTCGTGATTTTTGAAAAATAGTACAGTTGCGAAACGTCGTGGTGCTTATTTTTTTTTGAAACTTGTCTACAAAAATCTTCAAAAAACGAGATTTTGAAAAAGAAAAAGTAGGTTAATGTAAAAATGAAACAGTTTTTTAATTTTTTGTTTTTTAAATTTTTGAGGACGAAAATTGATCGAGTTGCAGAACGAAAAATGCGAAAAATTCAAGTCGCAAATGCAAAAATGTGCATGTGAAACTTGGAAAACAAGTATCAGACCAAATAATGAACCATAAAAAAAAATTGATTTCTAAAACAGGTGAAACCAAAAAATATTGAAAATTTGGTACTTGGACGTGTATTTTGCTGCGTATCTCGTCAACCATAAAAGCTATCAAAAAACTGTCAACTAACAATTTGTAGCCCTTAAAATTCCCCATATTTTGTCAATTGACAACTTTTTTCTATCTCTTATCACATCCGAGTTAAAACTGATAGAATAACTACCTAGAGCAACATGGTGCATCAACCTAGCACGGAGTGCGCATGAATTTTGCTGCGTATCTCGGAAGCCATAAAAGCTATCAAAAAATTGTCAACTAACAATTTGTAGCCCTTAAAATTCCCCATATTTTGTCAATTGACAACTTTTCCCTATCTCTTATCAAAACCAAAATAAACCCAATAGAAACATCACATGGTGCATCATACGTGAAAAACCAGTCAAAAATCGAAGAAAATCGAAGAAAATCACGTCCATTCACCGAAAAGAACACCATCGGGTAAGGGTAACAACATCTTTATCCCCTTATCACTGTTCCTTATCACTCTGCGTCTCTTCTCTCTTATCACTAATCTCTCGTCTAGAGGGATAAAAAATGGAACGGGTTCTGGGGCATTTGCAAAGGGGAAACGTGTGGAAAAGGAGGAAAATTGGAAAAAATTTAACTTTTTATAAAATTTTCTTGAAATTCTTATCACCTAATCAGTAACTTGTCAACAATCAACAACACATAAAGGGAGAATCAAGTTGTGGTGTAAAGAAGAGAAGAAACGACACAAGGGGTGGTCAGAAAAGTAGCCGAGAATGGGGACAATGCTGCAAAGGGAAATGATGATGATGGGAAGAAGAAGGAGGGGGAAAACTTGAAAAAGAGCGGAAAAATGAGAAAAAACGACCAGAAATGACCAAAAATGACTATACGTCAAGTTTCAACTGATCATATCTCCGTAGTGATAAAAGATATCAAAAAGTTGTCAACTGACAAAATACGCACCACATTAAGGGCTACAAATCGTTAGTTTTCAATTTTTTGATAACTCTTGCGGTTACCGAGATACGCAGCTAAATGCACGCACCCTCTCCCCCACAAAGTGTAGGTTGATGCACCATGTTGCGCTAGGTAGTTCTTCTATCAGCTGTAACTTGGAAGTGGTAAAAGATAGAAAAAAGTTGTCAACTGGCAAAATGTGAAAAATTTTAAGGGCTACAAATTGTTAGTTGACAGTTTTTTGATAGCTCTTATGGTTAGTGAGATATGGGCAAAATTAGTTTTTATTTTGGTCGTAATTTTACTGATTTTCAACTTGGCAATGAAAATAACAGAAACTAAACAGGAAATTTGGATTTTTTGTTGAAATATCGCATTAATCAATTTACACAATACGAAGTTCTACCGATTGCATTTTAAAAATATTTCGAAAAATAAAGAATTTTTGAAACTGAAATTTTTCATTTTTTTCATTTTTCAATTTTTTTAACAAAAAAAACTTGAAAAACAACATTTTCCGTTTCAATTAATATTTATTCAATTTTGAAAAACTAAATTTGTTAATACTGTAATAGATTCTCCAAAATCGTTCCAAAAATAAATCCAAAATTGAAAAAAAAATGCGACATGTAACATTTCAACTGATTATATCTCCGTAGTGATAAGAGATATCAAAAAGTTGCCAACTAACAAAATACGCACCATATTAAGGGCTACAAATTGTTAGTTGACAGTTTTTTGATAGCTCTTATGGTTGCCGAGATACGCAGCTAAATCCCTGCGCACCCTGTGCGAAGTTGATGCAC
>LR568622.1:0-15498 GCA_900536345.3 Caenorhabditis sp. 39 LS-2015
GGTACGGATGTAGGTGCAAGTGGTTTTTGGTATGGATACTATCAATCACAATCACAAATCACTGATATCAACTGATAAGATATTCACTACCTCGAGAAGCGTCTCCTTTGACTCGTGACCCTCTATGGCCTGCTAAAAAGTTGTTTTTCTTGAATTTTCTTTTGCCAAAATTTTTTTTCTTGTAGCCTAGTAGTAGCACCTACCTTTCAACTGTGCAAAATCCAGAGTCTGAATGGTGTACTGTAGGTGTTTGGTGTCCAAGTTCAGCACAAAATCCGAGTCGACTTCGGGCTTGGTGCGCATCTCTTTGTGCCAGAGGAATTCGAGGCTTGTGGAGCGGTGGAGCAGCGTGTTAGAGATCTGAAGTGAAATTTTAAGCGTTGTTTTCGGATTCAGCGTGAAAAATTGCCTAGGAAGCAGAAAAATGATGAATTTTCTGTTTTGATCGATATTCGGTCAATTTTTGTATTTTGCAATAGCTATTTCTTACTGTAACTTTGTTAATTTGTAAGATACAAAAAAGTTGTCAACTACAAAGTTGTTTCCTACAAAATGTTACACATTTTATCAGTTGACAACTTCTTTCTATCTCTATTGATAATCAAGTTCTGATTGATTTCAATACCCCACCTGCATATAAACCGTTGGCTCGGGTTCCTTGAGCGCTTCGATGCAAAATTGGATCAGTGCGCTGGTCTTTGTCAGTTTTCCTGTACACCGGACAATTTGAGATTTGAGAGTTCGTTTCTAAAAAAAAAATCAATAGTTTCCTATAATTTTTCTTATCAAACCTTATGCTCCGCCTGTTCCTCAACATGCTGCATCAACTTCTCCTTCCTCATTTGCAATTGTTCGATCAACTGGTCGATTTGGATGCAAACTGACGATTTGAAATCGTTGCAATTGTTCCTTATCACATCATGCATCCCTTTGAGCCGCCCGATCTCCTCTGTTGCCAATTTTGCCTTCTCTGACAGCTGTTGGAGGGTGGTCGAGAGTTCCGTCTGCAATAAATCGATAATGGTAAGAGATATCGGAAAGTTGTTAACTGCAAAGTTGTGGGAAATTTTGTAAGAAACAAGTTTGCAATTGACCGTAACCTTCTATCTTGTCAATTTCCCAAGTTACGATAAAAAATGACATCTGCAGAGAGGCAGAGGGTCATTTTTCACTTCTTGTCACTTAGTTTGCACTAATTTGCAAATGAATTGGATAATTATACCGCACATGTTCATTTTGCCTGTCTTCATGGTCATCAATCCTCATATTTCATCCCGGGAGGAGGGGGACGGGGTGAAGGGGGGAGACGAGCTCCAGATGCTCGTTGAGGTCAAAATTTGAAATGCTCAAGTTCCAAGATTCCCATTTTCAGTCCCCAGTTTTCATTTCCAAATCCAGTCTATTCCATTTCGCAACCCTTTCCATGACTAAGTTTCCAAGGAAATTAGCCTAATTTAGAAACGACGGCGGCGTCGGGCCTGATGAAGCAACAGGAAGGACGAGTTCGCGCCTTTCGCGTTGGACACAAATTGAATTAGGATCGGATTTAGGGAAAGAGAAGGGGGAAGGGGGAATGTGTAGTAATTGGATGAGGGGAGAGGAACAGTGAGGAGGGGGGAGGGGAGGTGTCTAGTACTTCCGGGGGAATGTATGGATGGGATGGGACCTAGAAGCTTAGAAGTTTAGAAACCTAGAAAGTTAGGCGCCTAGGGGCCTGGCAAGCTAACAAGAATCGTAAGAATCAGAAGATTTAAGGATCTAAGGATTCAGGTTCCTGGGAAGCTGAGGATCTAAGGATCTAATGTAAGGAGCTAAGAACCTAGGAAGCAAAAGGCATGAGGATGTAAGGATCTGAGGGTCTAGGGCCTCAAAACCTCAGAACTTAAGGATCTGAGGGTCTAAGGGTTTGAAGACTTAGGAACCTATTTACCTAGGAACCTAAGGATTTGGAAACCTCAGAATTTGAGGATCTAAGGGTCTAAAAACTTAAAAACCTAAAGGCCTATAGACCTAAACACCTCTGAACCTCAAAATCTGAAAACCTCAGGATCTAAGGACCTAAGCACTTACCTTGAGGATCCAGGACCCTAAGGATCTAGAACCCTAAACCCCTAAACCTCGAAACCCCTTATCCCCCACTCCCACTCCTTCCTATCGCTCCCCAAAGAACATCTCCAATTCCCTCTCCCCCCATGGTCCCCTCCCTTTCCCCCAAATCTTCTCCCTAATCCATAGTGTCATTCTCCGCGGCGCTTCCGTGCATAAATTACGTGTGTCCATGTGTGTGTGTCGCCCGGAATAGTGTACGTTTTCTTGCGCAACACGAAGAAGGAGACAGACACATGCAGTGATTGATGGATGTAGAGGGGGGCGACGTGTGCGTTTCGGGAGGACACGCAAGGGGGAGATCTTTTTTGGGATGGATGGGGGGGATAGGAAGGATGGAAGGAGAAAAGGCTAGGTGCCAAGGTGTCTGGATCTCTAGATCCCTAGGTCCCCAGGTCCCTAAGTCCCTAGGTGCCTAGGTGTCTAGATCCCTAGGTCCCTAAGTCCTTACAACCTTAGGTACCTAGGCTCATAAGTCCCTAGCTTCTCAGGTCTCATGGTACCCAGTCCCCCATCCAAAATCCCCATCCAAAACTTGACAACTTTCTCGCTCATTCATCCATCATCCATCCCCATCAAATTGTCATTCCTTCCTCCCCCTCCCGCCACGTCCATGGACCACTTTGAGCGATTAGCTGCTGGGACCCCCAACACCTTATGATAAATTTGCAAAATTATATAATCCCCCACCCCCCACCCCCAAATCGTCAGCTGTTCCTGGGTTGAATTGCGTAATGATCGATGAGTCCTCGCACCAGTAGGTGAGAATCAGGGTTGCGAAACGTCGTAGTCGCTGGATTCCAAAAAAATGATTGCGAAACGTCGGGGGACTTGCGTAATCCCCCCAAACACTTTTTTTCATGTAATCCAGGGGACAGCCGTGTGTATATACATGTTGACAGCTCCCAGGACCCCTTGTGATCAAATCGAGGGGTCCGGGTCCCGGGCCAGGTCCAAGAAGAAGAACCAATGACAAATGTTCCGTGCTGTGTGTGTTACACTACTGTCTTCTCATTGAAAAGTAATCGGATAGATCTTGGGGAGATGTTTGTGTGCATACATAAAATATTAGGAAGGGTCCGGCCCTTATACTATTTGGGAGGGGGGGGGAGAGGGGTGGTAAGTAAAGTATAAAGTATCAATGTCCAATTTGTTGCTATTTGATATGGGGGTAAACATTGAAGGACTCAGAGGGGTTGCGAAACGTCGGCCCCTAAGATACCCCCAAAATCCACTAGGAAAACCATAGAACTTGGAACCTAGCGTTTGGAGATGGCGAAAAACTCATAAATCACCTCAAAGGTCGTGTGCTCTAGTCTCCAGGAGGTTCCATCTACCGCAAACTCATAAATCTGCTGGTTTTCCGTCTCCGGTCCGACCCCCCCGGCCTAATTACACTAACCACTTTGAGATATGATTTATGAAACCCCCCGGTAAAATTGGTCCCGATTCAAATTCCATTTCCCATTCAATTTGTCCCTATCATGTTAACATTGTATGTATCAATGGTGCTCAGCTTGTCGTCCATTAAACACCTCTGCGACGATGCTGCGCAACAATAAAAAGTGTCATTTGACCCGGCCGGCCGGGCGGTACAGGTAAAGAGAAAGTGAATGAGCCGCCCCCCTCCTCGGCCCGCCGAGAACAAGTTTACAATGTGTAACCAGTATGATTGTCGGTTTCTATGTGCTATTCCACCGGACCCAGTATCACCTGAGCGTCATTGGAGGGTGGGAGGAAGGGGCTCTTTTTATGTGACTGACCGACATGTTACAATTTTTGATGTACATCGCCTATAAATCTGCGGATTTTACACACTCGTGTTACATAATGAGTGAACGGGAAATGAGGGGGGGAGGGGGATGAGAAATTGTGAAAAGTGCGGGAAATTTGGGAAGCGCAACGAAATGGAGATTGATGAGAGATTTGTGGGAATTTAGGGGAGTTTGGGAGCTAACGAGTTTGGGAATGCGAAAGTGTTCCAAAATGATTGAGGATACCTTTATTGGTCAAAACTTCCTATAGGGTAGCGAGTTCTGTCCTAGAATGGCTTAGCTTGTCATACGGAGGTTAATTTTACCCTTAGGATACCTATGTGGGGCTTAGGATGAGTATATGGACCTCAGGGTGTCTTTATTGGTCTTAGGATACCTATATTGGCCAAAAATGTCTATGCAGACCTTAGGGTAGCGATATGGGTCTTGGCCAATAGCAATGCTAATCCTAAGGGGGTAATTTTGGAGTTAGGATACCTATATTGGTCTTTGGACGACTATATGGGCCTCATGGTACCTATTCTAGTAAAAAATTAGCTATGTCAACCCCAAGGGTAGCTATATGGGTCTTAGGGTACCTATATACACCATACGGTGTCAATATGGTACCTAGTCAATTTACATCGGCTCTAGGATACCTATACTAGTCTTATAGAGTACATGTATTGACCATAGGGTGTCTATATGGTACCTTGGCAATTTATATCGGTTCCAGGGCACCTGTACTCGTCATAGGCTACCTATCTTAGCTCTAGGATACCAATCTTAGCTCTAGGATATCTATTCCGACTACTGACTTTCTATCCTTGATGAAATTTTACAAAATCCCTTTTCTTTTCTTTTTTTCATAATTTCCCCAAATTCATAGTTCAATCCGAAATTCCGCCTCGGGCATAAAAGAGGGGTCCTGGAAACTTTACGAATCCTCTCCCCCTCTTTCCTTTTTACATATCCTTCTTATTCCGCCTAATTGTGCACATCTTCTGCCGGCTAGACGACAAGGCGAGACGACGTCTTCTAAGAGCCAACACAACAACACAACAAACATAGAAAAGTGCTACTAGTAGTAGGAGTTGTAGTGGTCATGCTTTTTATGAGAATGAGAATGTCACAAGATTGATGGCCACGGCCCCCTAAAAAGCACTTTCTTTTATATATATGGGCGGTTTGGAACCTCGACCTCGACCTTGGAGTCCAAGAAATTTTGAGAGAGGAGATCCGAGATCCTAGATCTTAGATCTGGGATACAAGATCCGAGATGAGCTGTTAATAGTGTGTATGAAATTTGAAACTTGATGAGGGGGCTAATGGGTGATTCAGGGGTGATGTAATGGTCGGAACACTACCCGAACACTACCCGAGACGTGTCGGATTTCTTGGGCGATTCGATTCGATTCGATCGCCCATCATTGAAAGGTGTCAATCCTTTTCAAGGTCATCCTTCCCCAAACTAACATAAACACGCATTCAGCTTTGTCAAAACTTTGTCATTTATGCCCGGTTCAGTTCAATGATTTCCGTTCCAATGCTTCCCCCCGTAGAGGTCATTATGCGTACTCAGTTGGCAAAAGTGAGGATTATAATGGGCTGACTGTGGCGGAGGAGAGGGGGGGGGGGAAGGATAAATGAGAATGACCAGATTTTTGAGCGGCAGAACCTTGAGAGGATCTTCCGCGAATTCGATTTTGGAAACGATTTCGGAAGCGGTTTGGGAGAAGATTTTGCGGTAGAAACCTTACCTTGTGTCCTTTGCAGGCGATTGGCAGGCTTTGAACGTCGTGATTGGCGTGGCGAAGGTCCTGCAACGAGAAAAAAATTGATGAGTTGACAGATGGTGATGGGTGGGTTACTGTACTTTCATTAGATTACTGTACTTTGACCTATTGACAGTTTTGGCTTTATGTATGTACGTAGAACTTTAGCTAAATTTAAGTTAGTGCTTGAGCTGGGTTATGGTACTCTTGCTTTCTCTAGAATTGGCTACTTAGGTTATGGTATTTTAGGCTGGATTACTGTACCTCCAGATTACTGTAATTCAATTTCGTCTCACCTGAAGACATCTGGAACAGACTGCAACTCTGCAAGCTTGACAATACATTGTCAGGCTTTCCGATTGATGGGTCCCGCAACGAAGATGTTGATTTTTGGAAGAAAGAGACAGAGATGAGGGAAGGGAAGACGTTGGGGATCTAGAAAAAAAGGAAAATTAAAAAAAAAAAAAAGTGGAATTATAAAAAAATGAAAAAATTTGAAAATTGTGAAAAAAAATTGAAATTTTTTTTTCGAATTTTTTTTTTTGAATTTCAGGTTTTTTCGGTTATTAAATTTGAATTTTTTATTTTAACAATTTTTCTAATAAAATTGTTTCAAAAAAACCAAGGCTAATAATTTCAAAAATTCTAAAAAAAAAAAAAATATTTTTTGAAATTTCAAAAATAATTCATTTTTTAAGTATATTTTTTTTTTTCAAAATAAACTAAATAAAATCTTAAATAAAAATTTTTTAAAATTAAAAAATTTGAAAATTTCGGAAAAAAATTTCGAATTTTTTTTTGAAATTTTGAAATTTTTGAAATTTTTTCTGGTTTTTAAAATTTTTTTTTGATTTATTTTTAAACGAAATTAGTGTAAATTTTCAAAAATAGATTCCGAAAATAATTTCAAAAAAAATAAAAAAATAAAAAATGTTCAAAAAAAAACTTCCAAAAATTTTTTTTTTTCATTTTTTTTTTCCCATTTTTCCCACATTTTCTCAATGTTTCCACCCAAAAAAAACCAACTCACCTAATCCCCTTAGCGGGTATCAATGGATGTTTGGCGAGTGGTCCTCGGGTCGGATGTAGGGCTGTTTGGCACGGTGTGCAGTAGTAAACATCGCATTGTTCACAGAAAACGTCGGCTTCTCGGTTCTCGTTCCCCTCGCAAAGTTGACATTTTGGCGCCAAGTTCAAATTCCCATTCCCATTGGCTCCAGAAGACGTCGGTGTCTGTAGTTCATCAGTAGTCGTCGTTCTGAGGTTCTGGTGGGCCAGGAGGTATCTGGAGATGACGTTTTGCATGGCCAGGTTGGTTGGCGCGTTGACGATCGAGTTTTCGTCCGAGAAATATGACGGTTTTTGGCAGGAATTGCAGAGAAGTTGGACTCCAGAGGTTGACGGCGTCAGGATATTGTGAAGGCGTGAGAGGGGCGGTCCGATTATGCTGGATGGGCGGCTTGCTGGAACGGTTTGGGTTATGGGCTTGATATGGCTCTGGTGTGCCTCTGATATGGGTTTGAAATGGTTATGGTACAGCTCAAATTCCTGGTTTTTAAGATGCCTCTAATATGCCTTTGCTATGTCTCCATAAGATGGCTAAACGCTTAGAAAATGCCTTTAAAATGGTTTTAGGATGTCTATGATCGGGCTTTGGTTTTGGCCTCTATTATGACCCTGATATGGCTCTAATATGCCTATGATATGGTCAAGTTCCTACATGACTTGAAGATGCCTCTAATATGGCTCTAGGGTGTCTATAATATGGCTCCTTTCTCAACACGAAGATGCCCTAAAAATGACTGCAAAATGCCCTTGATATGGCTCTGATTCTTACCCCTAGACTTGTCTTTAACATGGCTCCAATGTGTCTCTAACATGGCTCTGATTCGAATGACTTTAAGGTGCCTTTATTATGCCTCTAATATGCCTCCAAAATGCCCTCAAAAGAAAAAAACTCACTTCTTCCACACCCAACGACTCCCGAATCGGTCTCCGAAACCACTGACAACTTATCACTCTCATGATCTCCAGAATCCGAAACACACAGTGAAACGGTATCAGAAGCGCCTGAAAATATGGTAAAAGTCAGATTCAAACTTTTCGCCAAAAACTGACCACTACTAGCCGGAGAAATAGGCGATGAGCTGAGAATCTGTGACAAAATGCCTGGGGTTGAAGGCCGTGGACTGGAAATGGATGAGGAGGGACCATGGGAGGAGGAAGTGGACGGTTGATGGGCTTTTATGGCACACATTCGACACAGGCTGTGGCCACAGGTTAGCACGATGGGATCATCAAAGAACCGCGAGCAAATGGTGCATTTGAGCTCTTCTTCCATGGTGCTGGAGGCTGGGAGCTGAAAAAGACAACGATTTGTTCAAAAAATTTCGAAAAAAGAGAATTCAAGAAACAAGAAAGAGAAAGAGTGAAAAACACTTGACACCTATCGTAAAAGTGTAAAATAAAACAACTCGAAAATCCATGAGAAACACATGTACATTCTCATGTTCCTGGTTCCTGGTTCTGGGTCTCGATGCAAAAAAAAAGAGAAAGAAATCGGAACACCTTTTTTTCCAAGAATACGGGCTATGGGAACGAAACGGGAAGAAGAAGAAGAAGAAGCGGAGGGAGGGAGGGAAAAGAGGGAAAGCAACGGGAAGGAGGAAAAGTGGGCGGGGCTTAGGGGGGACAGAGAGAGAGAGGGGGGAGACGAGACGCAGAAGGGGAAAGGATAATGAGTAGTGGGAGAGGGGGGAGGAGAAGGACAAAGTTAGGACAAGATTTGGCTAATTTTGAATGAGGTTTGGGCGATAAGGCTATATGGTACTAGCAGTTTTAGGTGCTGAGACGGTTTTCGGGCTGCTAGGGCGGTTTTTGAGGTTACCAGGTGGTTTTGGTGCTGCTAGAAGCCTTTCGTGGAGTGGTTTTTGTGGTATCAAGGATATATGGTACTGCTAGAAGTAGTTGTAGCTGCTGAGGCAATTTTCAAGCTGCTAGAGTGATTTTTGAGATGATAAAGTGGATTTAGGGCTGCTGGTGCGGTTTTCAAGCTGCTAGGGTGCTTTTTGAGATAATAAAGTGGTTTTAGGGCTGCTAGGGCGGTTTTTGAGGTGAGATGGCGGTTTTCAAGCAGCTGAAACGGTATTGGTGCTGTCAGAGCGTATTTTGTGTAGCTGAGGAGGTTTTCGTGTAGCTAGGGCGGTTTTCGAGCTGCTAGGACGATTTTTGAGGTGGTAAGGTGGTTTTGGGCCTGTCTGAACGGATTTTTGAGTAGCCGAAAGTTCATTAGTGTTGCTAGGGCGGTATTGGTGCTGCCAGAGCGTATTTTGTGGTGCTAGGGCGGTTTTCAAGCTGCTAGGGTGATTTTTGAGATGATAAGGCGGTTCTTTGGGTTGCTAGGGCGGTTTTTGAAGAGAGAAGGCGGTTTTAGAGGTGCAGAGGTAATTTTGGTTCTTTGGAAGCTTTATGGTACCGCTGGGTCGCTCTTTTAAGGCTGCGTAAGCAGTTTTGGTGCTGTTAGACCTTCATGGTACTATCGCGGTGGGTTTGGTGCTCCAGGCAGGGACCCAAAATCCGATAAAAAATCCGCTCTCATTTCTCATCTCGCCACACTACCACAACCACACTAAAACAATATCCCATACCTCCCCTCCCCCCATCCCGACCACTTTTCTCATCATTACTCGATGGGGGGAGGCCATTGGCACCCGAGAGGAGAAACGAAAACGAAAACGAAGATATGAAGCGGGGAGGGGGGGGGCAAGGGGAAATTATTAAACACACTTGCACACACTGACTCGGAGCCCTGGAGGGCTGGGCTGGGCATAAAGTGTTTAGTGTTTGTTGGGGGGTGGGGAAAAATGGAAAATTTTGAAATTTTGACATCCAAAAAATTTTTTTTTTTATGTTTAAAAATTTTTGTAAATTTCAATTTCAATTTTATCTTGAATAAATTATCATTTTTTTCATTTCTTATTCTCCTTTCACTTCTTCCCGATTCTCCTTATACTTGGAAATCTGGGAGGGAAAGGGTGGCTTAAGACGGATGGGGGGGGGCTGTCAGGCAACGTACGCAGCACAGCACAGACACCTTATATGGAAGGGTATAAATAAATAAACAAAGTTGCATAAATAAACGAAAAGTTCTTTCCGGCTGAGATTGAGAAGTTTAGGTTCGGAAAATCTAAATTTCAAAAAAAAATTTCACAAAAAAAAAATTTCAAATTTTGTTTTTCCAAATTTTTTTCAAAACATTTTCCACTCTAAAACCATTTCAAAACTTGGCAATGTTGATGTTTCCAACCTCTTTACTCATAACATTCAACTAAAAACCAAAACAAATGGGATTCGAATGGCCTTGATGCATGGCCGGCTGAGAGGCTTTAGAGGTTGAAAGTAGGGGAAATGAGAGTGGGGGAAAGTGATAAAACATGAGAAAAAGTTGGAGAAAGTGATAGGAAAAAATTGGAAATGTTTGGAAAATTTTGAAAAAAAAAATTTTTTTTCAAATTTTATTTTTCAAATTTTTTTTTTCCAATTTTTTTTTATGTCAAAACCTTTTCAAAACCCTTTTAAACTCTTCAAAAATCCCTCCAAACACCCCAAATCTACTCAAAAATGTCCCCAAGGAACCGAACAGTGTCCATCTTCAAAAGGTCCGTCACCACCCGGATTATAATTATAGACCACCCATGGCGGTTCCCAAGGGGCCAAGGGGGCCGAAGTGTCACCTACTAATATGGTAAGAGTGCGTTTGTCGGGTGCGAGAAGAAGGAGAAAATGAGAAAATTATATGGTACAGGAGAGCGGGAGGTGGCCGTGTGGATGGCTGAACAAGAACCGAGAGCAAAAGAGCCGCTGGTTATGGTCCAAAACTGGCATATGGGAAGGGGGCGTGAGGGGGAAAAGAGGGCGGTTTTGGGGATAGGGGCGAGCAACTTGAAACTGTGGAAAAATGGGCGGTTTTTGGAAAAGGGGCGAGCAACTTGGATGGGTGAAAATGGGCGGTTTTCGGATAGGTGCGAATTCCAGAAAAGAGGCGGTTTTCGAGTCATTTGAATATGTGAAAAACGGGCGGTTTTTTAGTGGAGGGCGAGTAACTTGAAACTGCGGAAAACCGGGAGGTTTTTAAAATTATGTATAATCATCCTGATCAAAGAGGTTTAAAAGAGGCGATAGCAACTCGAAGAAATGAAAAACGGGTAGTTTTTACAGCTTTGGAAAAATGGACAAAAATCGCTCTAACATCTTTCAAAAAAAGCAACTACTAACCTAGATTCTCACAAAATCTGCTCTACCGGAAAGTTCCTTAAAACTTTTCCGGGTGTTCAGTATCAAACACAAACATTGGCGATTTCCAACCCGCACACTGTGTCAACCTCACACACAATCGTCCAACACCACGGAAACCCCATAAAAGTTCGCGGGGAAAGGTGATGATGGCCATTTGATCACCTTCTCCCCCTCCCCTCCTTCCCCGGGAGGTTCTTTCTCCAAATGCGAAACTAAAATCCACTTTGTTTGGCGTTGAGGTTGATTTGTGTGGCGGTGTGGTGCTGTGCAATGAGATGCGAAAAGAAGGTGTTCCCCTCCTTCCCTATCGCCTCATTCTCACGCCCAAGCCTCATCAATTCTGAATGTCTGCGTCTCCGGAAATCTTATGGTATTTAGGGGGGAATGTACACCTGAGAATGAGGGGCTTATCGTCAATGAACATCTTTGTGGAACAGATAGGAAACGACATGATCAGGAAAAAAACGTAAAATGACCAGCAAAAATAAATTCCAGGTGACAGGTACTTAAAAACAGGGCGATAAGGGCTTCTAGGTGTCGCCCAGAGGGGTATTTGAAATCGGGCGATGGGCGCCCTCAAATTTTGCCCTAAGGGATGCTGGAAGAAGGGCAATAAGGGCCTATAACTAACGCCCAAAAAGGCTCTTAAAATCGGGCGGTAGGCGCCCTAAAAACCCGCCCCAACATGGTGCTGGAAGGTGGGCGCTAAGGGTTTTATAATGCCACCCTAAAAGGTGTTAGAACAAAGGAGGGCGATATGAGTCTCTAACTGTCAAGATGGGCGCTCTTAATACCGCACTAATATACTCTGGAAAGAGGACAATAGACGCTCCTACATACCGCTCTAACGGGTCACTAAAACAGGACAATAAGAAGCTCTGATTGGAGCCACCAGGGCCGTCTAAAAAGGGCAATGTTCCCTTCCTTAAAACCGCTTTAAAAGCTCTTAAAACAGGGCGGTAAGCACCCTCTAAATATCGCTACCGGAGCTTTCCAGAAATGGTGACAAACCCGCCCCTAAAACCACTCTATCACCCTCCTACCCCTATTGCCCATAAGCTCCTCTCAAGAAGATGTTCACGTAACCAACCTCACTCTAATGATAGGCTTCCAATGTTATTGGTCACGCCAATGTTATGCGTCTGCCCTCCCCCTTCTCCCCTTCTTAATGGACTTCTCCCCCTCCTCCCCTTTCCCCCAAAATGGAACAGGTGTAAGCGGAATATCAAAATTTCGCTTCGAGACCCCCGACGGATTGTCTAGCGGCTTTCCGGTGGGATTATATGTGACAATTATATGATGATACGGAGGGGGGGTGGCGAAGAGAACAAAACGGACACATTGTGTGTGGCGGTGGTGGTATATGTACATTTGTCAGTGAAACAAACCAATGTACGACGGGAGGAGGAGGAGGAGGAGGAAAAGGAGGGGAAGGCGCAAACTTGTTCTCTCAACGGGCATGAACGGACTGATTTATGGCTTGGAAGTGATGATTTGGGGAGGGGAGGGGAGAAGGAACAAGGGAATAGATTTGGGGCTACTGGAAGTGATTCTAGGCTGCTGAAAGTGATTCTAGGCTGCTGAAAGGGATTTGAGGCTGCTGGAGGCAATTTGAGGCTGCTGGGAGCTATTTGAGACTGCTGGAAGTGATTAAAGGCTGTTGGAAGTGATATTAGGCTGCTGGAAGCGATTTGAAACTGCTTAAGGTGCTTTGAGGCTGCCAACACGCTTTTGAAGCTACCAAGAGCTTCCTAGAACTGACAGGAACCCCTTCGACCTGCCAGGACTTTGGCACCTATCCAATCAAAAATGACATGATTACATATGCCCAAACCCGGGCCATGAACACTTAATGGACACCAAGAACGAGCAGGCAAAGTGAAGCCAAATAGATTATGCGGTGCGGTGCGGCGCTGCCACATTCACTTCCACAGACTGAGAGCCGGAAATGAGCAAGAGAGAGTGGTCCGGAGACTAGATAATCGGGAAGGAGGGAGGGGGGAGGGTACCATATTATCTCTGAAAAATCGTGAAAAAAATGTTCGGCAAAATCAAAAGCAAAGTCAAAGTTCCAAGAGGGAGAGATGGCCTTCAGCGATGGGACAAACACCGGCATTTCTCATTTCTCATTTCTCATTTACAAGTAGCCAAAGTGGCGGTAAAAAGTGGCTGAGCGAGAGAGAGATGGATAATTGGAAAATCTCCCTCCCCTCCTTCGTTTCCAAGATGAAAATGAGATTGAAATGACAGAAATCTTCTCGAAAGGTCAGGTTGGAAGGCGGGGGGGAAGGAGTCAATACGGACCGCTTTTGATGTGTCCGAAAAAAAGAGAGAGAGTCGAGTCCATTTGGCGAGAGGAATTTCCGATTCACCGTGAGAGCCGTGTGCAAAAAATGAGAGCTAGAGGTAAATAAATGGGGGCGGGAAGGGAAAGTAATGGCTATTTTGGTCGCGGCTCGTCTTCAATTATATTCTGCGAGGGGGGTGGTCAGAGAAAAAAAACACTGCAGTTTGGGTTGTTTTTGAGGGGAGATGGGCTCTGGCAGTCTCAAAATTGCCCTAGTTGCACCTAAATCGCCTTAGGATAGAAATGGCAGTACCAAAACCGCCTTAGCAGCACTAAGATTGATCTGTCAGCATTGAGGGGCTCTTGGCAGCGCCAATGGAGTTCTGGCAGTCCTAATTAAGTTCAGAAAGCTTCAAAATCACCCTAGCAGCACCAAAAATAGCAAAAATTGGAGTGGAAATGCCATGAGGAACTTGGCAGCACCAAAATCGCCTTAGGATAGAAATGGCAGTACCATAACCGTCTTAGCAGCACTAGGATTGACCTGACTGCTTTGAGGGGCTCTTGGCAGCCCCAAAATCGCCACAACAGCACCAACGGTCAACTGGCAGTACTAAACTTCCCCTGGTAGCTCCAAAACCGCTTTAGCAATACCACAGGGCTCTTGGCAGTACCAGAATTGCTTTGTCAGCCCTAAAGCCGACCTAGCAGGACCAAAAAACTTCAAAGACATATTACAGCAATGGCAGCAGCACCAACAGGCTGAAAATTCTTCTAGCAGCCCAAAAACCGTCTTAGCAACCCCAAGACCATTCCAGCGGCACTGAACTTGCCCTGGCAGCTTCAAAAAGCAGAAAAGACGCCTGGCAGTACCAAAAAAGCTCTTGGCAGCACTGAGAACGTTCAGCACCACCAAAACCCTCCAATTGCCTCTTGGCAGCCCCAAAACTACAAAAACATCAAAAAGCGGCGCCGCGGCATCCGCAACGGCAGGAAGCCGAAGAAACGAGTGTGTGTCTTGTCGTGAAAAACACTAATCAAGCCTTTTCCCCGAGCAGTTTGTTGGGGTCCGCCGCTTGTTTCTCCTCCTCTTCTTCTCCTTCTTCTCCGTCGTTTTTCCTCTTGGCCAGAGGCACAGAAACAACTGACACTTTGGCCAAGTGGTCCCGAGAAGACAGAGAGTTTCTACGAGACAAAGTGTGTACACAAGATGATCAGCAGCGGCAGCATGCTGATGATGATGATGATGATGATGATGATGATGGAAAGGAATGTTTTGCTAATGGTTTCTAGGAAAAACAGACTAAACTTTTAAGTTTTTTCAGAAAAATTAGATCTCTAATTGCAAGAACTATACTGTATCACTGTTTGCCGGTTTTCCACGTCAAAAACCATCCAAAATCCCCCAAAATCCCCCAAAAACCATAGAGCCGATGATTGACGGATTGATGACCTGGTGAGAGAGCTACTTACGAACAAATGTGCACCTCAGCAAGAAGTATGATGAGTTAGAGGGGAAAGAGACGCAGACATGGTACAAATGGGTGCAAGGAATGAGGAATGTGGTAGTTTGATGTGTGTGAACATGTGGTTGGGGGGCAGCACTGCGAAATAGCTATATGATAGGGGTACCATGGCGGTTAGAAGGGGTTTTTGGTAGTACCAGTGGTGAAAAAATCGCTTTGGGGTTGCTGGAAGCGATTTTAGGCTGCTGGGGGCAATTTGAGGCTGCTGGAAGCGATTTGGTGCTGCCAGAATCAATTTTTTGCTGCTAGTGCTGTTATGGTACTGCTGGAGTGCAATTTTAAGTTGCTGAAGTGATTTGGGGCTGCTAGTGCGATTATGGTACTGCTGGAACGTTTTTTGTAGCTGCTAAGGTGGTTTTGGCTTTATCAGAGGCTCCTTTTAGCTATTGGAGCGCCCTTGGTACTGCCAGGACCTTCTCATAGCTGTTAGCACGTTTCTAGCGACCTCTAGGCCCTCCTGGCAGTCTCAAATTGTCACGTCAATTAGAAATTGGCAATTGACACCCAAAACGCATAAAAAACATGGTACACCATGACCAATTTGCACATCTTATCAAGATCTAGTCATGAAAATAAAAAAAAGCCAATAAATCAAGAGTGAGACCTGGGACCATCTGTCCCCGGCACACTGGGCGAGAGAAGGAAACGGATTACACCACACCACCTATAGAAAAACAAACAATAAGAGGGTCCAGTCCGCCGGGGAAGGGGGATGAGCGGGTCGATTACGCAACACTGTCTCCCGCCGTTCGGAC
>LR568629.1:0-34735 GCA_900536345.3 Caenorhabditis sp. 39 LS-2015
TGTTTAGTTTTCGAGATGAATCACGCACTTGATCCATGCACCATTTGCACTTTGACACGAGTTTTCTGCTGGTGCATCTGCAAAAATTAGAAATGAGAATAGAAGAGTTTTGACCAGCAAGACCTGATCGAATGACTCACTTGAAATCCAAATATCATTTAAATCTCAGTCGAACCATACGATATTTCAAATTCTTTATCAGACCAAACGAGATTTGTTTGTTTCCAAACTTTCGGGACAGAACCTTCTGTTGACACTTTCATGTCTCATATCAGTTTCTGATAACATCAACCAGACGCCCTAATCAGTTCCGAGTCTTCCAGAAACGTTGAAATGTGTTTGTTGTGCACCTGAATCACCACATAATGGAATCACTGCTCGTTGTGCCCCCGCCTCTCCTCCTCCTAGTGGAGATTATACGACACCACCTCCGCCCGCTTCTCTCTCATTCTACGCTTTTTTTTCTTATCAGTTCACACTTATTTAGTATGGCTCTCTATGAAGATTCGAGTTTCTCGCTTTCCCTCATCAATCTTCCAACTACTTCTGAAATCGTTTGGCGACGGCCAAGAGAGATTGTCCAGAATCCAAAGTTCTTCGGCATTCATTGCTGTCCTGTTCGGGGCGATTGGGAGCAGCATTTTAGAAGACGAAAAGAGGTCAAGGGGACCACTTCTCAATTCTTTCTTGTCGCAGTCGCTAGTTTGACCAAGAACATTTCACGTTTTCTGGACGTTGTTCCAGAACAAAGTTTCGAAAATAACTACACAGGTAGGCATCTCTGGCCACTCGAGAACCCATTTACTTTGATTTGTTGCAGGAAAGTTTTGTTTCAAATTCTATGAGAATGGTCGGTTGAAAGAGATTGAAATAGATGACCGACTGCCAACAACTGCCGGAGAACTGTTGTATTCCGAGTCTGTCAATGGTGCTTTCTGGTTCCCGCTGCTAGAAAAAGCATATGCGAAGTGAGTCACTACGAGCTCTTCGCCCGGAATTACCTTATCAGTTCATAGTGATAGTGATTGTTCACACCTTCTTTGTAGCTAAAAACAGTTAGTCGTTCATTCCAGATTCTGTGGCGGATACGACAAGATCACAACGGGTCTTCTGATCGATGTATTGAAACATTTGACGGGAAGAATAGGAGAATATTTCAGCAACGGCAGCGACTCGTGTCTGCCGTTTTCTCCCGAAGGATTATACCAGAAACTCTCCGATTTAGTCGAAAAGAAATGCCTGATTGTGTGCAAACAAAACGATATTTTGGAGAATAATGAACATCACGGAAGCGGGTTAGTAGTCATTGGAACGGAAGAGGGACGCCGTCGGTCGAACGACGGAATATCAAAAGTCACGAAGCTTGTGAGAGTGAGACATCCGTCAGGATGCATTTCAGAGTCGTTGAGAGGTCAGCTGTGCATTTCGGATACTCTTGAAGGAGATGATGAGGGATGCATTGCGGTGGAGAAGTTTTTGAAGCTTATGCAGTGCGTTTATTATGTTGATTTCATTGAGATACTTGCAAAAACCGAAGGAGTCGATCCGTACACTCCGCTGAATCCAGTAGATTCCGATGTGAATTTGCATAGGTGTAAGAGACGGTAATAGAACAATAGTCAGTACAATTCCCCCCGTTTTATCTGAAATGTATTTCTGATGATGATCGATGCTGCCTTCTTTTCTGTTGTTTTCTTGAATTCCAAAATAAACAGTATCTATCTAGAATCACCGTATCTTGCAGTTCGAAGTCACATTCACCACACCATCATTCCAACAAAACAGTTTCGATCTCGATCACACATTCCCTTCTCTTTTCCCATATCATCCATTTGTTTTCTAAACGATCGCGGGATTCGTTCGCTTCTTCTCCTTCTTCTCCTTCTTCTTCGTCTTCATTCCGCCCGTGGTTGATCGGAAAGAGACACGTCATTTCGCCTTGAAGTCATTATTTATAGTCTTAGTCAGTCAGCCACGATGGTTGGTCCTTGTGTGCCCCGTGTGTCTCTTATCACTCTCGCACCCAAAACTATCAGTTTGTCTCTCTCTCTCTCCATATTCGTTATCACTCTGACCCCTCCACTCGAACAACGGGGACATTGCGCACCCATGAGAAGGCGACTGATAACAAGATCCTGTTGGTCGGGTCCCCTCTCTCTCCCAGTGTGTCTTCTTCTCCTTCTTCCTCTTTCTTCTCCCTTTCGCCACACATTCAGAGTGCCAAAAAACGTGTTTACTGGCAATGTGCCAACCAACTACAGTATCCCGCTGCTGCTCAAAAGAGCAACAACAGAGCAACGGGGTGACCATTGAAGATCGTCTCTTTCTGGAAAATGAATGCTAATCGGGGGAATTGGGCCAATAAAGCCAGAAATAAAGACACAATCCATGATACTTTGGGGAGACCGATCAGCGAAAAAACAGTATACAAACACGATTGTAGGCCTAAACAAACGTGACAGATCGCCTCTTTTGGTTGCAGGAAAGGCAGAGAATCATAAGACACTTCGCAGAGGAACCGTTGATTCACGTGAACCCTCATGCTTTTATCAAAGTCCATCACTTCGAGAAGTTGGTCAGTGTAACAAGCAAAAGCGCCGATTTGCTGCAATTTTCAATTTGATTTGATCGATGACCCACTGGAATTCTGATTCCGACTCGCAGCTGTCATGCCTGTTGAGGTGGGTGCGGCTCTCAGAATTCCGTGCCGATTAATGAACCGAAGATTGCAAGGCGAGGCACCTATATTGGGATGTCGATCGGTCATATTTCACATTTTCACGGGGACCGGTGGCTGGTGGCCACTGTTGTTTTGTTCGTTCGGACAGCCAGGCATGACGGATTCAGATGGCGGTTTCACAGCCGACGGACACAAAGAAGACGTGATGCTGTGAAGGAAGAATAAGGAGAAGAAGGCTGGAATCGTTCTCTGGACACACAACGAAACTGCTGCATGAATCTTGGCGTGGAAGAAGTTTCCAGTAAAGTTCAGTTTACATCGGAAAAGAGTTATCATACAGTTTTATAGAGCTCTGGGTACATAGAGAAACGGAAAACTCATTTTGTGATAAAGACAACAGATAAATGTGAGAGGAAGATCCTGCCGATTGAAAAAGAGTGTACCCGAGTGTCTGTCCCAGCCGTGTCTTTCTGTCTCCGTTTCCAGTCCTTGATCTCCATTGCCATCGTGAACCTTGGACCAGTCTTCCCTTCATCTTCCTCTTTCCACGCGTACCGTCAAATTGGCGATAAAAAGAAATGCCATAAATATTCGGTCCGTCCCCTATCCGATTCGATTTCACATGTGATCAGTACTTTCATCAAAGGGTTCACACGGACGATCCACGTGCAGTCTCCTCTCACTTAACACTCCCCATCAACGTCGCCGTATCACTTCGCAGAAAAGTGACGTCGATCGGGCATGATTCGCTCATCTCGTCGGATGTTTTGTGTAAGCCGTTTAGGATCCGAGGGGAGAAGTGTCATCTTCTATTGGGACAGACTGGCTGACGTAATCAGTGTTATCACTAGAGAGCAACGAACGGACCGTTGATGGAGAGCAATGAGCACTGGCAAACAAGCGACTGTTTTGATTACGTAATGATTCGTTTGACCTGATAGTTTCTATGCAGTCTATTCTCATGTTCAGCGATTATCGATTGGGTAGGTAGCTCGAAGGTTTAGGATGTCCATTAAGAGGAAATAGAGATGGCGAACTTGATTGATCACCAACTATTGCCAAGAAACGTTTCATTTGACCGACCAGATTCATAGTTTCTGCAGGCGATAAACGATAAAGTAAGTGACAAGCAATGCCTGGGCCATGCCCCCCGAGATGAATTTCTTCTTTTTGTTCGATATAAATCAAAGGAAACGATGGAATGGGAATCCGATAAACGCGTAGTTTTTGATCAAGGCTTCTAATGATCTCATTATCATCAAACGTCGTGATATCGGTTTCTAGGAATCAGTCTGGTGGTTCAAACAGTTTAATACGGTATTCAAAAAGAAGTGTAATAGGTGACAGAACACCCGATCTCTCTAGTGGAAAGTTCAAACATTCTAGATTCCGAGAGTCTGGAAATCGAGGTTTCTCGTTCCCAACGCTGCCTAGGACTATCTCAAGCGGTCAGTGACTGGTCATTGCCCTTTTCCTTTCCATAACTCCGCTTCTCCCAAATTAGGAGTCATCATTCGTTTTCTGACCGCTGACTCACGGCTCACTGGTGGCTCGACGAAGAGTTCGGTCCACTCGGCGAGTCGGTTCTTCGCAATTAGCGTCATTTCCTATATACGATGGACAGTTTCGGTTGTATACAGTTGTGCCTTGGCTGCCTTTCCCGCCTCCTCGTCTCCGCCGAATGTCTCAATGGGCGGAGCGAAGGCATGACACTGATACAAAAGTGAAGACGAGTCGATCGTTGGGGCCAGTCAACCAGCCTATCCCACAAGTGCCTGCACAGAGACTCTGAACACATCAGCCATGTTCGAGATCTTCACTCAAGGCTTCTCTTTCCTCAATCTACTCTCCATCCTAGCCTTCTTCACCACAGTAGGACTCTTCTTCTGCGGAATGTAAGTAGTTTCTCTCTATCATTCAGTTACTGATCGTATCCTTTTCAGTCCAATCTGCCGTCAGATTTGGAAGAGAAAAGACACAAATGAAATTTCCGGAGCTCCATTCTTGATGGGAATTGTAGGAGGATGCTGTTGGATGACATACGGATGGCTGAAGAACGACGGAACAGTCAAATGGGTGACAGGCTGCCAGGTCATCCTCTACACTACTTACACAATCTTCTACTGGTTCATGACCAAGAAGAAGCTCTACATCTCTCTTAAAGTGCTCGGAGTCATCGCCATCTGCACCAGTTTGGTCCTCGGAGTGCACTTCTTCGGAATGAAGATCTTCCATCCTCTCGGAATCGTCTGCCTCACTCTCAACATTGCCGACTTTGCCGCACCCCTCGGAGGCATTCGAGTCGTCATCCGTCGCTGGGCCACTTCGACCCTTCCACTTCCCCTCTGCATTGCCAACTTCCTCGTCTCGTCAGAATGGTTTCTCTACGGACTTCTCAAGAACGACTTCTACCTGATCTTCCCGAACGGAGTCGGTTCTCTGCTCGCCTTCATCCAGCTTCTCCTCTTCATTGTTCTCCCTCGCAAACCAGGACAGCGTGCTCCGATCATCCGCGTCTGGATGTGGATCCGCAACCAGAAAGTCGAAGAGACCAAAGGTACTTGATCAGAAACCTTTTTGTGGGTGGGAGGACGGTGTCCCTTCTTTGATAAGCGTCTAGTGGCGCAGAAAAACACATAATCCTGTTTTTATGGTCATACGAATGCGGGGGATAGTGTGTGTTGCGGGAAAGATAACAATGTGGTTTTGTTGCAGAAATCGTCGCCGAGCTGGGCGAATGCGATGAGAAGAAGATGAACCGGGCGCAGAGATGGTCGCAGAAGATCAAGATGAACGTGTCGACCGTCGCCGAAGAGCTCGAGAACGTCATCTACCAACTGCCAACCAAGGATCAGTTCGCCTACTCTCACAAGATTGGAGATGATGATTCGTCGAGCGAGAAGACTGTCGAGACTCTCGACGAGACCAAGAAGGCTCCAGTTGCTGCTCCAGTTGCTGCTCCAGTCCCAGCACTCGAAGCAGTAAAAGACGCGGATTGGGAGAGAAAGATGAGGAATTCTCTGAGACATGCAGCAGAAGCCCGCGAGACTGCTCTCCGGCGGACCATCAGCTCTCCAGATCTCTCCGATTAGATCCCCGACTTCTACTCTCCATCTCTCGACACACGAAGCTTTAGTTCCATTCCATCTCAGTTTCCATTTGACTGTCCCATTTTGCGGACGCATTCCCTCGTTTCCCCTACTCTCGTTCTTCATGTCCCTATCCCCCCTTCTTCTTCTTCTTCTTCTTCTTCTTCTTCTTCTTGACCACTTGACCCGCCTCTTCTTGAGGTGTCGCCCCTTTTGACCTTCTCTGCTTGTAAGTGTGCAATGACCGCAACGAGCTTCTCCGCCGTTCGTTTCTTTTTTCTCTTGACTGTCCCATTCATTTTGGATGACATAATTTCCCGAAACGGGTGTTTCTTCGATCTAATAAAGGCTTAATAATGACAAATCGAGTGCATCGAAACTGGAAATAAAAATGAGGAAGGGACACCAGATTAGCAGTCAGTTTCAGATCTAGAAAATCTGAAATTGTTGCGATTGTAGTTACAGATTTTGTTGAAAGATGTCGGATCAGATGATATGAATCGTGTTCTCAGACTTCATCTGCTTTCATTTGACTCATTCGCCTTTCCATGGCTGCTCCGTTCTCCGGTCACTACACTCTCCGATTGTCTCATCTAATTGTTTTGGTGAAACCATTACGTGGTAATCGCTGACTGATAACCACCAATGTTCGATTAAAAACAAGCATTAGAGAAAACTTTATTATTTCACACGAATGACAATCGAATACTGTAAAAACAGTGATCAATCACAGAAATTAGATTTGACGAGAGGCTGAAAATGTAAAGGAAGGAAAAGAAAGGGAAATAGAATGCAAAGATAAAATTGTGGGAAACAACGTTAATATAACGTAATCACTGAATTAGTTTAAGCATTGTACGTGTTCGAGGTGACACGACCTCCATGGCCGGTCCAGTTGGTGTGGACCCAGGTTCCTGGCTGGTCCAGAAGTTCGTAGGTGTGAGCTCCGAAGTAATCTCGCTGGGCTTGGAGCAAATTGGCCGGAACAACCTGGAGAAATTCAAATAACCACTTAATCTTCCTGACTGGTACGTTGGTCCAGACACAGATTATTTCGATCGCCAATGCTGGTCAAGTTCGCCAAATTGGCAATGCGCGTGAAAAAACACAGTCGATCACAGAACATATCCGCATAGAGATGCCTTTCACGTGTTCAACGTTCTTTTCGATTTTTACACTTTCAGAGGAGGACGTTTTCAGGTGCAACATGGGCGAGCGACAGTGCCTCCTTCGTCACTACAGTGTTGCGCGAACAATGGCGTAATACTTCCGCCCCCATCAGAACAAAATCATCAAACACTCACGTCGCTGGTGTATCCGTCATAGAAAGACAGTGCTGAGGAGAAGGCTGGAACTGGAATTCCCAGACGGACTGCCGAGCAGACAACTACACGCCACGAATCCTGGGCCTCGGTGATTGCCTTGGTGAAGAAATCGTCGAGGAGAAGGTTTGAGAGCTGCTTGTTGTTGTCGAAAGCACGCTTGATGTCTCCGAGGAAACTGAATTTTTAAAAATTTTGTCGGAATAATAATTTCCAAATACTCACCGAGAGCGGATGATGCATCCACCTCTCCACATCAAAGCGATGGCTCCAAAGTTGAGATTCCAGTTGAACTGCTTGGAAGCTTCGGCAAGGAGCATGAATCCTTGAGCGTAACTCACAATCTTGGATGCATAGAGAGCTTTGCTGATCTGCTTGATGAATTCTCTTTTGTCCTGAACAACGACGTCAGCCGAAACAGTTGGTCGCGGCAGCTGCTTCGAAGCACGAACACGCTCGTCCTTTAAGGCAGATAGACATCGTGCAAACACAGCTTCTCCTGAAATAAGAAGCAGTGTTTCTCTCTCCTACTACTCCAGATGCAGTATGCGAACTTACCAATAAGAGTGACTGGAAGTCCATACTCAAGGGCAGCAAAGCAGGTCCACTTTCCGGTTCCCTTTTGACCAGCAGAATCGCGGATTTTCGGTACAATCGGTTCTCCCTTCTCGTCGCGGTACTTGAGGATGTTGGCGGTGATTTCGATGAGGAACGACTCCAGTTCTCCCTTGTTCCAGTCCTCAAGAACTTCCGCCATCTGATCGTGATTCAGCTCAACAGCCTTGCTCAGCAGGTGATACGCCTCAGCAATGAGCTGCATATCTCCGTACTCGATTCCGTTGTGAACCATCTTTACGAAGTGCCCAGATCCGGCGTTTCCGACCCAGTCGCAACATGGCTCTCCATCAGCTTTAGCTGCAATCTTCTGGAAGATGTCCTTAAGATGCGGCCAAGCGGCTGGATTTCCTCCTGGCATCAACGAAGGTCCATAACGGGCTCCTGAATGAATAACATTTGTATCAATCAGCTATACACTTCAATTCTGTTATTTCTAGATGAATCTACTTTCAATAGTAGTCGGGAGAGTTATCTCTTTCTGCTTTCCCCACTAGAGAATTTCCTCCTTCCGGCTAATTATCAGACGACAACGAGACATCGCGCATTGACGGAGAGGAGAGGGGACAAGTCCGTTTCCCCTATCAACGGCGTCTCCACTCAACTATTGCTTTCAATATAAACATCAGGATACGTTTGTGCGTTGGTAATAGAGGCTAGCTGGACAACCTGCCGTTCTGAGTTATAAAACAAGATGAAAGTTGCTTTTTTCATGACTCATTTCAGTGGAACTGAACTTTTCTTTCTTCAAGTGGGAGTGACAGACAAGTATTGTCATGTCATGACTATTTTCTGAGTACACATCTTCTTTAACCCCGTAAGTATTCGCCAACTACCATCATTCCGGCCGTCATTTCATCTAAATCATTGTTTTCTTCTTCGGAAAAAACTCATTTCTCAATGAAAATGTTTCTCTTTTTCATATGTTAACTCACTGCCCTCTTCCTCATTTCCCCAACACATCCATTTCTTTTTCTCCAGATGTCCTACTCTCGGGAATCGAAAAAAGGACTATAAACTTGCCAACGTCCAACGTTTTTTCTGCCAATAAACGAGCAGAGAGAAGTCCAGAAAAACGAGACACAGGATTTCCCTTTTCCTTCCTTTGCGGATACAAATTAACCTCACGGGGAAGAAGTAGAGCCAAGGACTCGGCCAGAAGTTTTATTCTCTTCGACAATGATGCGTCGGCTGCTTCTTCGCAGCTACACATTCGGTAAGTTCACAGTGATGGTAAACAGCAAACTTGCACTTCTCTCATATTTGCATTCATTGCAACTTGTATTCCCCCACAATGTGCATATTTTCATAAGCTTCAAAAGAGCACACATATTATTCGCATCTGGCAATTAACGATAGACTTCATCACCACGCGCATAGGTAACTCGTGGTCTCCAGCTCACACGGCATAATCTCTTTCTTCCGCTCTCGCTCTATAATCACGCACGCTTGATTTGACTTCTCCAAATGTAACAAAGCCGCCAGTATTTCTAAAAACAAAGTGATCCAACTTTTTCTGGTTGAAAAATGTTCAGGATGTTCCATTGGAACAGCACTTATTTTTACAACCCAGGTGAGTCATCGGAGAAAAACATTTCAATATGGTGAAATTCAATTGTTTAAAAAATTCAGCAAGGTTTTTTATTATTATTTTAGATTCCCAGGGTTTTCCGTGGGTCAAGAAATATGAATGTTACCTCAGTAGGGCTTTCTTTTTCTATGGCCTCTAAACTTGACAACCGGCAACATGGCAACAGAGGTGTTGTGTTTCGCCTTCAGAATTCGCGGGTCCTTCAACCGCCGGCGTCTCTCTCGCCCGTGTCTCTCGCGTCTGCCCCTTCGAACTCTCTATTCCTCACTGCACTCGCTCTCCCATTCCTCCTCTTCCCCTCACCGAAATCTACATAACATTATATTGCATCGGCCGACCATTACACTCCTCTACATCACCGGAAAAGCACGCACTCCCAAAAGCGCAAGCGTTCTCGTGCGTTTCGTTGCAATTCGCATTCGCAGCCACGCAAGCCAAGGGCAGTCGTTCAATCGCGTTTTTTCTGTTTCACTCTCGCATGCCATTCCCTGTCTCGTCTTTTCTCTGTCTCGAAAACAAGACATACACAAAGACTCACTACACCACATCAGAACAATTCTGATTATTCAGAAGAAAAACCAACCGAATAAGAATGGGTAAGCAAAAAAGAATAAATCATATATACATGTATATTTTGATTCCCACCACAACCTAGTGAATCATCGGACCAACCATATTCTTACAGATGCAAACTCCCCGTCTAGAAGCTCGTCCAGCAATCAGAATCCACCCCCTCCGGTGTCTTCACAAACGTCTACTGAGTCGCAGCAAGAAACGAGTCAATCACAAAGTCGTCCGCCGGTTTGGCTCCGTTCCGCTTCTCAACCAGCTACGTGTCGTCACAACGAATGTAAGACTCTAATCCTTGCTCGACTTAATCCTATTGTTCCTCCAATTACAACTCATTTCCATTTCAGTCAGAGAGATCAGTGACGGCAATTGGACATACTGCATTGACTCACAAAGCACTGCGTAAGTGGTTTTTTCTAAACAATTCTTCATTCGTTCTTCCAGCCCATCTGTCACGGGATTCGGAAATGTCCCAATCGTCAGCTACGACGAGGTCGAAAAAATGGGCGATAGAAAACTAAAACTCTGCGCTGTTACCTGGAATGTGAACGAGAAAAGTGTAAAAATTCTCCAGCATCTCGCGCAGAAAATCAAGGAAAGGTCGGATGAGATGGATAGTGACATCCTGTTCATCTCTTTCCAGGAAATTCCATCTACGGCAACGTAAGCTGCTCTTGAAATCAAAGTTGAATGTTATTATAATCACAACCTTTTCTAGTACGTATCACGAAGACGCGCTCAAAATTCTGGAGCCTGTGCTTCAAGGCCACAGTCTATATCTGTCACATCGTGCATGGAGTCAAATGGTTATTGTTTTCATCCGTCAGAAGCACGTCCGTTTTGCCATTCGTAAGACGCTTTCGCCTTGCTTCCTCACATCTTGTCATTTTTTCAGAACCGCAGGTGTCCTTTATTGCTTCCGGAGCCATGGCCAAACCAGTCAGAACGAAAGGAGCAATTGCCGTTTGCCTTCGTTTGTATCAGAGATTCATTATACTCATTGGATCGCATCTGTCGCGTGAGTACTTTTTGTAGTGCAAAAAGGAGGAAATTTAGAGCCTCCTAATAGAATTGGAAGTCATATGAAAGCTTTCAGATGCGACGCCACAGCAACGTATTCAAGACTATACAAAAGTCATTCGCACTCTACGATTCCCATCGTTGGCAAAGTATCACGCTCATGGAAACGATGAGATATTCTCGTCGGATGTAAGTGCTTGTATTCTGGCTCTCCAACTAATTGCATGTTTCAGACAGTCATCTGGACCGGTGATTTGAACTTCCGAGTGACAGTGGAAAACAACGTGAACTGGAAGACGCCGGAACAGATTACTTCTTCGACTTATGATGATATTCTCAAAACCGAAGAGTTTGCAAATCACAAAGAGAAGGATATTGCCTTCACCAAATTCATCGAGGCTCCGATTCGATTCCCTCCGACTCACAAGTTCGAACCGGACACGGATGACTATGTGCCAAAACGGATCCCATCTTACACGGTGAGAATAACTGGTTTGAACAAGCTCCTTTCAATGATTCCCGTTCAGGACCGTGTTCTTTACTGGGCCCGCAACTCAGAATGGCTCCAACCCATCAAATACGACTGCATCCATGGCGCCTGCCCATCAGATCACAAACCAGTGTTTGGAACTCTCTGGTTCGTCTTCTAATAACAAAAAGTCTCTTTAACTTTCCGGTTTCAGGTTGACAGTGATCAACAAACCAGTACCGGAGATCTACCGCCAACAAAGACTCACTGAGCAACAAAGCTCGGAAAGTGGAAACTCTGTAGCCGCCTCGAACCAGGGAACCTCATTGTCAGACAATAATTAGAGGATACTAAATATCTCCGCCAATTGATATAAGTGATTTTCTAGCTGTATCATCATAACTAAGCTTTT
This sequence comes from Caenorhabditis sp. 39 LS-2015, assembly GCA_900536345.3. Taxonomy (NCBI): domain Eukaryota; kingdom Metazoa; phylum Nematoda; class Chromadorea; order Rhabditida; family Rhabditidae; genus Caenorhabditis; species Caenorhabditis waitukubuli. The sequence goes on from LR568629.1 coordinate 11,769, forward strand.
GTGATGACTAGATTCCCGATTTCTGATGAATAAATCCCGCTGAACCCACCTTCTTCTCCTCCAGACACTCCGCATCCGACGAAAAGAATTCCTTTGGATGCGAGTTGCTCAGCACGTCTCTGAAAATCATCAGCATTAAAACTCCAATCTCATCGAACTGATCCCTTACATTGGAGTCAGTGTATTCGGAGTTTCCACCGTCGATGATAATGTCTCCCTCTTCGAGATGAGGAACGATGGCGTCGATCATCATGTCGACTGGCTTTCCGGCCTTGATGAGCAGCATGACACGACGTGGGCGTTTCAGCTTCTTGCACATCTCCTCAATGGAGTGAGCTCCGATGATCTTGGTTCCCTTGGCTTCGTTGGCAAGGAAGTCGTCGACAAGCTTGGTGGTTCGGTTAAAGGCGCAAACGGTGAATCCATGGTCATTCATGTTGAGGATCAGATTTTGACCCATTACGGCCAATCCAATGACGGCAATATCAGCTTCAGCCATTTTTCTGTAAATTAGACAAATTGAATTCCAATTGAAAAAATGGGAACAAAATGTTATCGACAGAAAACGGGAAATCGCGCTGTTTCGACGCACTCTTCAAAGATTACTCAATCAAAGAATAAATTCGAAACAATTGAAACAATTCTCGAGGACAAACATCAAGGGACGGCAGAGGTGAGAAAAGCGTGAGAGTCGTCTTTCATTCGTTTCTTAGAGCGAAAAAGACGCATTTTTCTTTTTCTTTTTGGACAAACAATCAATGTCATCATTTCTGTGACCAAGTCCATAGACCGCACTTACATTATTTATAGCGTCGGAGTGTGGTTACTTTTCTTTATAGGCCTCATTATAGTCATTACCATTCGCAATCATGTAGAAAAAAAATTATAATTGGATACAGTTATTTATCCCTAAGTCTAACTAGTTTATATGCGAATAAAAACTGCGATGAAAAAAATTGCCTTTCGTCCAGAAAAACGCTAGCTCCCACTGCCTGCGCGTGTCAGAACACGAGAAGAGTTTGTAAGCAACAGAGTGTCGGCCAAGGGCGATGCTATCTTTCTAGAAAGTCCTTTAACAAGTCCGAAAGTGAGGTCAGCAAAAGAGAAGTTTCGACTAATGCGTCCGTTTAATTGTTCAGGGCATGATGAAAAAAACAAAAAAAAGGAAAAGGTGCGGCAGAAACAGAAAGACTCGGAGCGGCCCGTGGCATTGAATTACTCTTTTCCGCACTTGTTACTGGCACACAAACAAACTTGTGTAGGGATTGTGTCTGGCGTTTTTGATGATTTTAGAGCGGTTTTTCGAGAGGATGACAATTGCGAACAAAGCCATTTTCCGTCAAAAATTTCATAAAAATTGCGAAAATTTCGAAGAAAATGCGAGATCTCGCGAGAAAAGAAATTGGGAAAAACGCAAAAAACAATGTGTTTTCCACGAGAAGTTCACATGAAGCGGAGCGGCCGCCAGATTTCTCGGCCACTAGTAGCCGGCATGAGACCTAGCTACTATTTCAGACATGCGCCTTTAAAAAATACAGTAATGTACAGTAATATCGAAAATAAAACTGAATTTTCAAGAATAAATTCGGGTACTCGAGTTCATTCACACCAGGAATCTCGAAGTTTCTATTTAATCTGAACATACGATGAAAGAAGGTGATAAATGAAAAATCGTGCCACTTTTCTTATCAAAAAGGTTGCAACGATTGCAAAAAATAACAGGAAGACTGGGAAATATCACTGAACACAACTGAGAACGAGGGAAATTCCATGATGACATGGGCGGCCAGACCATGAAACGTTCACTCTTTCGACACGTTTTTCAGTGTTTTCTGTGCCAAAGAGATGCATTTGAATATGCTGTTCCAGTGATTCTGAAATCAATGATATCACTAATCAGTGATCATTTATATCACCACAGCGAATGTTCGATTACAGAATGGATCCTTCTTATGACACGTACATTTCTCTTTTACCTGAAAATAAACTCGTTTTCTCTAAGAGTTCAAAGTCCAGTTTCTCTTCACTTTCACTTGGTTGTGACACTTCTCAATCGTTTTCAGGCTCGGCTCTTGCTGCAAAACAACCACATTTCTCGAGGTTCACTTTCAATAAGAAGTTTCTTGCAACAATTTCAATTAATAAAAAATTCCTCACATATCCAGACGCAAAAACCAATGTGAAGAGGCAGAGAAGAATGATGAGTTTATAGATTTTCATTGAGAAAAGAGTGGGCGAAGTCGAGGAGGAATAGGGAGAAACAATTGGAAAAATGTGAAAGATTCAATAGAATATCGTGTCTGTAGGTGGACAAATCCGTCTGTGTCTCGTTTTTCATAATTCGTCTCTGCTGAAATGGCTGATCGTCTTCCGACTCCTCTCGATGCACGCATTCAGGGTCGGCATCAGTTTCTGGAAGCAGAAATTGGATTGGGGAGTTGAATAGTTGCAAACGCGCTCTGCGGCTAAAGATATGCACACGGAAATGGTAGACCATTCGAAAACACAGAAAGAAGCCAACACAAAGATTACATCAAACCAGATCGTTCTATTCCAGACCTAGATAAGAATTAAGTAAGAATTGGATAAGGATTGCTCTGTATACAACAAAACAATATTATACAGAGAGAAATAGAAGGCCGGAAAATTCCAAATATATTATGTTTCTTAATGACAGATTCAAAAAAGAAACCTAGAGACCTTTGTGAACTTTGCGACGCATTCGTCCCTCTCGCGGCCTTCTGTTCCTTCGCAAGCAGCCTTCGTTCCGGATCTCTGAAATCAGAACGTCTTCCACACGCAACTGAATATGCTTCACTCACATCAATCATATCGATGCACTCCTTTAGCCTTCTGACGCTTCTGAACGCATTCTCCTTCTGAACTTCCCTCATTTTTCACATGCACTTCGACACTTCCAGTTTACCTCATCATCCGCTGAAACCGTGCTCAAAAGGAAAAGGAGAGCAATAATCGGAAAGGTAATCATAATTTTTGACAACTTTCTGACAGGAATAATCCTCAGTGTTGAGTAGTTGACAGTTCGAAACGGATTAACAGGAGAAATAGAGACAGAAAGAGAATGAAACACAATTTTATTGAACAAAAAAGGAATCAACGGATGAGTGTCGAATGCGGAAATATAGAATACCCGAAAAATGAAACGAGTGAGACAGAAAAATCAGAAGAATGTAGGTGAGGGATACGCAATCATTCGAACTTTGGTTTGGAGCCAGTCGGGACTCTCCGTGTCAGACGAAGAAGAATTTTGAAAATAACAAAGAAAGCAATGGACACGGATGCAAGACATACGGCAACAACATCCAAACAGTAATACCAAAACGGAGTCAGTTCCGCTCCGGGAAGATTCAGAACTTCGTGAAGACCAGGATTCCGGGCGGCGAACTCGATCCACTCGATGAACTGTTCCTCGGCTTTCTCCGGTTTCTGAGCCATCATCTGAGCGATTTTCTGTGCATTCTGATAGTATTTCGGGTTGTTGAGGAGTTCTCTGAGAGCCGAAACGAGGTTGTCTACTGTTAAACGGTCACGATCCACAATTACTCCAATTTCCCGGTCGGCAGCTGAAAGGGAATATTGGAATAATGTATGCGCCATGTGAAATACCATTGAAAGCATTGTGTTGCTGATCAATGAACAGAGGAATGGACAGAACTGGCACTCCGGCTGCGCATGTTTCCAGAAAAGAGTTGAGACCCATGTGGCTGATGAATGCCTTGACGCGGTGATCCCCTTCAAAATAGAAGGTTTTTCCAGAAATCACACGAGACTCACCCAACAAATCAGTCTGCGGCAGCCATTCGAGTCGATGGATGTTCTTGACATCGGCGAACATCTCCGAGTCGTCTGTCAGATTGTCATACTTCCACAGAAACAAAAAGTCGGGGAACGTCTTGAAGGCGGCTACAAAGTTCTTGCGGATCTCCAATGGAACTCTCTTCGTCGGAACCTGAGTTCCAAAAGAGAAGAGAACGACTCCTTTGGCGGGGGAATCGAGGAGATCGTCGAGTTCCTTGCTCAACGGGTTCGGTTTCCTCTTTCCAATTCCTCCGATATACTTGATTTTATGAGAAATGGGCCGAGGCTTCTCGATGATTTCGTTGCTGTTCACAAGAATCACATCCACGTTTCTTTCGATTTCTTGAACATCTGGGAACGATGGACCAAATGTGTTTTGTAGCAAGTCGTTCTGAAATGGGTGCAGTCTGGAATTCAGAGATGACTCTGTTTCTCACATATTTGTCCAACAACTTGGGAATCACAAAATACAGATTGTAGGTGTGTCGGATGAGGTCGAAGACGCGATAGGCAAGAGATCCATCTGGTTTCGGATACAGAACAGCTGGAATAACAGGGTATTGAGGGAGAGAGAAGAGATTGCAGTTCGGACTTCCATAAAGACTCGCAGGAGACGGAAGTCCAGCATTGATGACATGCGGCTGGAACATTGGGGTGGGGATCAGACCTGGAAGTTGAATTGAAAGTCGACAGGTTATTCCTGTCCATTTTTATTCTCTGATGAAATTTGAACTTTTACCCGATAACAACAAATTATGATGTTTTATGGCGGTGTTCCTTCCTGTTTATCACTTACTCGCTTTGGCAGGAACTCCAGCCGCATGCATGATAACATTGGCGCATGGATCATAGTCACTGCCGATTCCGATATCGTAGTGACCTTCTTTTATGTATTCGAATAAACTCGAATCTCTTACAGCAACTGAAAGAATATTTTGAAGATTCAAGTGTTGAATAGTACTGACTTTCGCATAAAGTGAATGCTGGCTTGTCGTAGTTGACGAACTCTGCCATCGGAGTCGGTTTCTTCTCGAAGATGTTCTGTAGGTAGTGCGTGTGCTTGGCCCAGTATTCGGTATCTTCAAAGCCATACGAATAGTTTCTGCGGACTCCTTTCGGGAGAGTGATCTTGACCACTGCACTGTATCGAGCAATCACGACATCCTGAACAATCGGAGGTTTTGTCTCTTCTTTCTCGTTCTGTTCTCACCACAGTATGCCCTTTGGAGAGTAACAAGTTGATCGCAGTGTTGGTGAAAGGAATATGAGATTGGGCAATAACAGAGATATAGAAGAGGATGTTGAGAGAGCAAACAGCGACGGGTAGAAGCAAGATCAGGAACAGTGCCCGCATGATCATAATCAGTACTGACCAATCAGTCACAACAACAACACACACACGAGACGACCCTTAATGTGGAGTCTCGATCAGCCAGTCAGCCACTTAGTGTTGGATGATACAAGGTTCTGCGTTATCAGTGGAGCAGCACCAGTCAGAGGGAAAAAAGTAGGCGGTGATGGTGTTTACGTGCGCAGATTGGAGGGAGCCCTGTCGGGTCATACGACCGCCCGTCGGCTGCCGGATACGTGTTTTTCCCACAGACCCTTCCGATGTGTTGCCAGATGATTTGAATATTTCAATCGAGTCACTCTTAATTCTCCAATTTATTTCCACTGTTTCTACTTTCACAATACCAGACAATCGGAGAGCAAACTTCAGCTGATATCAGTTTCATTCAAGTAGAGTTTGTATTCCGTAGTGGTGGGAGTGAGAGATAAGAAGAAGAAGAAGAGACTCTTCCTGGTGCAGAGGTGTCTCGGAGGTAATAAAATTGATGGTCTTCTTGAAAGAAAAATGATCAAAGGAGCTTTGAAACACGTTTATTGAGCAGTATCGGGCATTTCAAAGCACAAATGGTGTTCTCCAGTGACAGTTTCAGTCAAGGGCAAGAGCACGAGGAGTAGAATTTCAGTCTGATGACAATCAAATTAATCTGCATAATGACAACATTTTCTGTTCTGCAACCAAGGAAGAGTTAAGCTTTGAAGATGATTGATATAATCTGAAAGACATATCGATCTCGCCAAACTATTGAGGTCGCAGAAAAGGTGCAGAAGTAGTTTTTTGGGAAAACTGGTGCTTGAAAACTTCTGAAAACAAAAAAAATCTGACATCAACAGCCAAAAAGAGCAGCACGACTGCATCGGAACCCACTCTCTGATTCTTCGATCTCCGTTTCCTCCAAGTTCAAAATCATCTCGACTATTTATTGGCAACACAACGTGATTCCGTTTCGTCATCTTGATTAGACCTGATAGCGTCGTCGGCCTTCGTCTGCATCCCTCTCGCACCCCGTTTGATCTGTCTCTCCCTCTCTTCTCGCAAATTCATTCAATTGCATCTACCGACAATGCGACGTTGTTTCTCAACTGCCTCCAATTATTTTGAACATCACTTGAAAAATGAACTGGCTGGCATCAAAAGTGCTGGAACATTCAAGAACGAACGAGTCATTCATGGAAAGCAAGGAGTACTTGTGAAGGTGAGTGAAGAAGACCATGAACTCTGCTGGAGTCTCCCCTTCAGGTTGCTGGATCGGATAAGCCAGTGATCAACTTCTGCGCCAACAACTATTTGGGTCTGAGCAGCCATCCGGAAGTGATTGCCGCTGGACAAAAGGCTCTGGAGACTCATGGAGCTGGCCTTTCCTCTGTTAGATTCATTTGCGGAACCCAAGATATTCACAAGGAACTGGAACAGAAGATTGCCAAGTTCCATGGAACAGAAGACACGATTCTCTACGCGGCATGCTTCGATGCTAACGGAGGAATCTTCGAAGTGATGACAGGAGAGCAGGATTCCATAATTTCCGACGAGTTGAATCACGCGTCAATCATCGACGGAATCAGATTGAGCAAAGCGAAACGATTGCGGTACAAACATTTGGATCTGAATGATTTGGAGAGCCGTTTGAAGGAATCACAAAGTAATCTAATCGTCTGAAAAAAGGACAATGATTTGTTTTGCAGATTCTCGATTCCGCCTGATCGTTACCGATGGAGTGTTTTCCATGGATGGAAACGTTGCTCCACTCGCTGATATCTCAAAGTTGGCTGAAAAGTGAGGGCAGCACTGCTGACTTCCAGATTTTAGAAAGTTTCCAGATACAACGCTCTTCTCTTCATCGACGAATGCCATGCCACTGGATTCTTCGGAAAAACTGGTCGTGGAACTGCCGAAGCCGTCGGCGGACATCCCCATGTGATCAACTCGACCCTTGGAAAGGCTCTCGGGGGATCCATGGGAGGCTACACTACCGGCCCGAAACCGCTCATCGACCTTCTCCGCCAGCGCTCTCGTCCCTACTTGTTCTCCAACTCTCTGGCCCCGAGCATCGTGGGAAGCAGCATCAAGGTATCTCGTTTCCGTCCGTTCCTATCCAAACAAAACTAGTTTCTATTAGGTATTCGATCTGCTTATGAACGATTCCTCATTCATCGGCTCGCTGCAAACAAATGTTTCGCACTTCCGTAAAAGTATGGCTGCTAACGGATTCACTGTCCTCGGAAACGATCCGACTCATCCGATCTGTCCGGTGCTGCTGGGAGATGCCAAGTTGGCCGCCACGATGGCAGATGAGCTTCTGAAGCAGGGAATCTACGTCATCGGATTCTCGTTTCCAGTGGTTCCAAAGGGAAAAGCTCGCATTCGAGTCCAAATTTCGGCTGCTCACTCGAAACAACACATTGATCAGTTGATCGAGGCATTTGCCACAGTTGGAAAGAAACTAAGTGTGATTTGAATGAAATGAAGTATAGAGAGTAAATAAAAGATTCATTTCGAAACAAGACCCGTTTAAATGACAAGAGAGAGCAATGGGAAAGTGGTCGGAAACAAGTAACACGTGGAGGAATATTGGAGGGAATAAGTGAGAGAGAGAGAGATCTGAGGGATGAGGATCTAGAAGCTGAAGAACACGGCTAAAAGAGGAGCGAGTAAAAGCAAGCAAGATGTCATTGTGATCCTAGATGAACTGGTCAGAAGATGTCTCGCCTCCTCCGCACTTCCGCACCATTCCTTGGCTCGGAATGTTTCCATAACTGCATTCTCGGTGAGAATTCGGAGATATGGGAAGACACAAATCTGAAGAAAAAACGATTAAACTGATCCTTGGCTTCGTTAACTCACCGTGCTGCATTTTCTATCTTCTTTCGGAAGTTTTGAGAGATCGAAATGGAAAGAAGCATGCTGAATGACTTGCTGTGACACCGGACTGAGCACGCCTTTCGAGCAGCGCAGTTCCGGAACAATGACCGTCGAAATCTGAAATCGAAAACAACCTTTAGGTGGCAAGTTGTTGATTCCAGTCTCCTCGGCTATTCCGCATTGTTTTTGATGACTCCCCCGCTCTTTTCATTCATCCATCGCTTCTTCCCCCCCCCCCGACTACCACTCAACTGACCCATATTATTACGCGACGGAGCAATCCGCATTAGAAGAGTAATAACGTGTGAAAATTGCGGAAGAAGCGAGCCATTGGAGACGTAAAGAACTCTCTCGAAGTTTAATTATGAATATGTGCCCTATTCTTATATGTGTCTCCAGTATCCTCATTTATGCAAATCCACCGAGAGGACGGATAGACGAACAAACCTTTTTGATCTCCTTGAACACAGATCCCACGCCGATGTAAATGTTGTCTTTGGTTACGAACAGATCGTCGATAAACGCCACCATCTGGTCGATTTTCTTCGGATCATCTCGACTTGTCTTCTTCGTTTTCACTACCATTTCCTGGAAGAAGAACCAAGTCTCGGGATACTGTACCCTGTCTATTGTCTACCTGTTTGGTCATTCTCAACGAGTTATCCGCAGAATCGTCGGCGAAGTTGAGTCGATACTCGATCCTCACAGCGAACCACGTGTCAGGTTTCAGTCCATCGAATGAAAGAAGCTGCAAAGAGTTTTGATTTGTTTCCCAGTTCAATCCTCTTGTTAATCTCGTCTAATCGAGTTTTCCCGTGTTGATTGCCTGCTCCCAACTGCCAAATTGTGCCTTCCGATATGTCATCTCGGCAAATGTTCATTCCCACCCGCAACATATTTGTTTCACTCGATTGTCTCTCCCCTTTCTCTCCCGCTGTCCATTCGCCCATTTCGTTAATTGTGTTGTATCTTCTCCCATTACCACATCAGTCCCTTCCCCTCCCACATTCCGCTTGATTCCTTCACTGTGTGGTCAGGAGGAGATCCGCGGGGCGACATTGGCCTGATATTGGACTCGTGGATCCATAAAAAGTCAATTGACATCAAAAAGTGCTCCCCACGGCGTGCTTCGCCTTCTTGTCATGATCATCATCATCATCAAAAAACGGGCAGAGAAGGCACCTAGTTTCTTGGTTTTATGCGCCGACCGCCGTGCTGCATGCGTACTAACTACTACGGCCATCTTTTTTATTTGACGGATACACTCTTTTATGGCAGACCGGCTCTTTTCCCTCTTCTTGCCAGAGTACAACAACCCAACTGACCGCCCGTCCGAACCTATCAAGAGATGCAAAAGACACGTGTCAATTGGTACTTGAAGAAAACGAGCGGAGGCCAAAAACATATGTTTTGAGAAGGGATTAGGCTAAGTGCGTGAGAGGGGAGAGAGGGAACGGTCGGAACAGATCCAGTGACACCCTTTGACACGTTTAAAAGGCCATTCGTCAACAATTGCAACCAAAAATAGGCGTGCTTTGCAATATCTGTCAGGTTCCCACACCCTTCAGGAATCAGAAGGACACATCAGAATAAATGCCGAGCAACGTCACCGACGTCATCTTCCGCATCCGGACACCCCACATACCTGATCGTTGGTTACATGATCCAGTTGAGTTCTTCGGAACAACTTTTGTTTCGAGAGATCGAAAATTTGAACAGTGATATCGAAATTGGTCACATTCGCCGCTTCCACCATTTTGATGACCAGAGAGCTGTCTGAGACGGACGTCACTTCGAATTTTGCCACGGCGTCCAATCCAATCGAAAATGATAGCAGGCCAAGAATCAGAAGAGGCCACGTCATCTGAAATCAGAATAATGGAGAAGAAGTTCGAAAACGATGGCTTGTTTGTAAACAAAGAAATGCAAAAATCGAAGGTGTGGTCGAGGAGAAAAAGTAATAATAAGCTTCATCTTGTCGAGTGACAAGAGCCGGGCAGGCAGCTCAAGAAAATTTGTACTTGAGTGTGCAAATGACAGAGATTCATGTTTTTGTGGCCGAATCGAGTGGGAGAAGAAGGTGTGATTTGGTGCGTTTGAATGGATGGACCGGAAACGGAGACACCGCCCCAAAACGTTTTCAATTGACTCTCCTCCGTCCCGCCCGTGGGCCCAAAAGAGAGAGCGACGAATATAATTGGAGGAGCCGCGGGAGGCATAAAGAGCATATAACACGAAAAGTCCAGGAATAAATAGAGAAAGTCAGAGTTGGAGATATTCTCAGAAAAGACAGAACCTTGAGTATAATGCGATGGAACGGGTGGAATTGGAGTCTCACTCAAATTTTTATTTTTGAGAGGGAATTCAGAATTCTAGGAAAATCTGATACGAACGGAGGAGAAGGAGGAGAAAAAGGAGTCTCACGCTTCAAGAAACCCATTCTATTTCTTCATTCAGCGAAAAAAGTGGACGCAATGGCTTTGATGGACGAAGGAACACCCACGGAGCAAATGGGCGGGGCTTGTCGGACGGATCGTCATCAAGGGCGGAGAGGAGGATTCTGATGGAGGGCTTGTTGTGCTGGCTGGCTGGGGGGCACATTTCCAAAAAGAGAGAATGCTGACTGGGAGGGCGGGGAAGGGCGGTCCATTCTTTTTGAGATGATTTGAATTATGAGCTCTCTGCGTTTTATTGGCCAGTGCTCTCGCCTGCTCTCCGCACAAAATAACTGGGTTCGTTCGCAGCATCGAGTTGAGAGATTTATCGCTTTTTCAGCGTTTCCTTTTTCCGAAAAAAACGTCCCGTACCAAACTGGACCAATTTTACGAAACATGACATTGCGTGGGGATTCCTGTTTGAAGTTACTTCTAACACTTTGAAAAGGGAGGGATTGGTTGAGAAGAGTAGGAGCCAAACACCAGGTGAGAAGCAGAAGAAGAAAAGAGTAGAGAAAAGGGCGCGAGGATTAACTCTTTTGGATTTCGGATGAAGGTACACAATCAGACTCGAATTCCATAATCCGGACACGAATACATTTCACCGGACTCGCTCTCTCTTCACTTATTTTTAGTTCAGTGAAAGAGGAATTTTCGGAATTCCAGCTAGGAAAGCAAAGTTGGCACGTCGTCTTGCCAAGAAGAAAGAGAACTTTCGCACTCGGTCAGAATCAACTCCTGGTCCGTATCGACAGAGAACTTAAGTTGCTCAAGAAAGCAGAAAAAGAGTTATTATATAAAATTCAACACGTCGTCGTCGCCGTCCGTCCGCTCGGTTTCTCTGTTGAAGCGTGTCGCGCCTTCCGCCTTTTTTGTGCATGTCGTCGTTGCGGCGGCGGCACGAGTGGCTTTGTGGAATAGTCATAGTTAGTTATATTAGTCCAGCACAGCCATTCGATTTATGCACACTTGACTGGCAAAGGAGAATGGAAAGAAAGTTTGTGGGCCACGGGAAGAAGAGAAAAGTGCAGTGGATGGATGGAGAAGGAGGGGAGGCGAATGGACTGGAAGGAGAAAGAGTAATTGCTACCTTTTCCAGAGGTGACAGGGATGATTAGGTGGTTGGAAGAAAGGAAATTGAACTTTTGAAGCACTTGCAAAGATTGAAAGTCGAAAAAGGTGCTGACCTTTGGAGTGGACGAATGTCTTTCTGGATCTAGTTATGCGATTCAGAAGAGAACAGTTTTGACCAGGGTTGGAGGTCTCTTTGTTCCTTCTAGAACCATCTAGCTTAGCTCGAAAAGGTTGCTCTTTGCTCCACTACAGGATGAAAAAGAACATTCTTCTCTTTTCTCGGTGAAAAGTTGAAAAGTATGTGGATGTAAAAAACAGAAACAAAAGAAACTTCGAAACAATGTTTTATGTCTCGAAGGATTTTATGAGTAACAAAGAAAGAAGACGTGGTCTCTTCTTCGTCTGTTTCCTTGAAGATCTTCTCGTTTTTTCTGTCAAAAAAGAGGCTGACGAATTCATAAACTTCGGGGAGAAACACAAGTCCCTCGACGCGGATGAATGATATGGTGAAGCCGTCGGCTCTCACTTGACCCATTTTCCGACCCTACTCTGTCTCTATTCCCCGGCGGTGTTCGAGATGGAACACACGATAGGAAAGATGGAAAATAAAAAGGAATAAGAAGAAAAAAGGAAGAAAATAGAGAGGAAGAAGAAGAAATCAGCGAGCAAATTGGCTCAAAACAAGAGGGAATGAGTGGAGGAGGAAATGAAGAAGAAGAGGAAGGAGGTGAGAAGAATGTGTGAGAAAATTCGGAAGAGATTGGAAAGAAACCTAAACGGACGGACGAATGAAGGCGGAGAAGAAGCGGGGTAAGGACCTGGAGACCGTGGAAAAGAAATCTTTTGACTGGTGACACGGACCGGAAGCTTTCGATGCAGACGTGTTCGCTTCTCAACAAAAACAAATGAGGAAAGGGAGCGGAATAGGGTTTTGTATAGGGAACTGACTATCGAGAAGACCAAGATCTTGAGGCACAACAAAGAAAAGTAAGGTGTCGGTGGGACAAAGAACGCATCGTCCCCCGGGTGATACTGTGCAAACACGAGGGATGATGACAGGGGATGAGTGGCATATTCCGGTGGGCGGAAGGCAGTGTCCGTGTGTTTGTATATATACCCTGTCTCCTCTGATGATGGTCCCACGGAAAGACCGGCGATTCGAGAGTGCACTTGAGTCAGTCAGTGTTCGACAAAAAGAGATGGCGAGAAAGGGGACGGAGGCGCGCAAAATAAATTAGAAATTTAGTCGAGATGTCGAAAAAGGAAAGGAGAAAGAAACGAGTGCAAGATAAATGACGGGACGATTTTTTGAGCAGCAGCAAATGCTCGGATGCTCTCGGTAGCCAGAGGACGAGATGCCGATTTGTCTTTTTGTGAATCTGTGTCCTACTTCAGACAATATAGATGCTCGAGCAACTCGATGGGCTAGCAATTTCAAAAGGTAGTCTACCCAATCAGAATAGGCATATCAAGCTTTTCACGATGAAAAGTACAAGAAACCCGCGGAGCCAGTCAGCGAAGAATCTTTGAATGGACACACTCGAAAACCACTGGTGTTTTTGCTCTCCTCTTCGCCTCCTTCGACCACTTTCTCAAGTTTGTCAGAACAACAATTACTTTGTATTCTTCTCGAGAGCGGCCTTCTTCCTCTTCCAGTCCGTCTATTCATTCGCTCCATTGTTTATATGAGACCCTGCATATTGTGCAAGTTTTCGCTTGTTTTCATCAAATATTTCTTGTTAGTTATTTATTTACAACATGTGAGATTTGTCCTGAGAGAATCTGGGGGATAGAGATGTTCGCGGGAGAGGTTGACAGTTTAGAAGACGAATGACGAGCAGGTCATTCCAGATTCGTTGGTAACGGAGCAGAACTCAGAGTCGGTGGAGGCAAGGTAGTCGAAGTGTTGCTTCGCGCAGATGACAACGTATTCGCGTTCGAGTTGAGCCTTCAGAAGAGTTGTGATGGCCTCACGAGAGCTCTTCTCGTCGTCGGTCATTCCCTGGAAAGAATGGATTAGTCGGATGCAGTTGAGGAACGGATAAACTGACCTTCTTGATGATGTCTCTGACCTGGACACTGTTGCAGAAGAGATCTCCACTCGACGCCTTCATGTCGACGGACTTCTTCGATCTGTGCTTGTATGGTCCTGGTCCATATGATCCGGCATACGAAGAAGTCGCATATGGTGGTGGTGGCGGGGGTGGGGGAGCCTCATATCCACCACCTCCGCACGGCGGTGGCGGTGGAGGAGGAGGGCAACAGCACTGTCTCTGACCTCCTCCGAGACCTCCCAGACCGAGTCCTTCGAGGAGAAAAGCAGAAGAAGTGGCAGTCAGCGACAACAGAACGAGAACCGAAGTTTGAACCATCTTGAAAGTCAAATGTGTGAATTCCTGTTTCCGATGCCCACTTTTGTAGTCGTTGCCGCGGAGGAGGAGACTGTGAAAGACAACGAGACGCCGAGAAGCTTCATTATTACACACTTCTCGAAATTTGCCGAGTGACCGATCGTGCTGTAACAAAATAATGCGTCATCAGCAGCCAAATGACCACTTGACCCCTGTTCGGCGGCTGAAACTCAAGGTTAAACGGGGCGGAGACTCGCATAAGAGATTCTTCTGAATGTGGGCCGGTTCAGACCCGTACCAATCTGTCGCTTCTTGAAATTTGCAGTCAGCAGACGAATGGAAGGAATTTGTGTACAGAGCGGTATTTATAATCTTTCCACATGTTTAATAGCACAGATTTCAATCAAAAACATTTTGAGTCTTACTTTGTCTTCCGTTGGATGATCAAAGTTAGGACGATGAGTAATACAGTATCGATTGTATAATTAGAATATGAGATCGTTACAAAAAAAGGCGCGAAAGGTTATAATTATAAATTTGGAATTTGGATCGATGGGTGGATATAAATGTTTCGTCGCTCAACGAGCATGTCCCCAATGTACAATCAAAGTGTAAACAACCCGAAACCAAAGAAGCGGCGGAAAAAATTATAACATGGTTACTGAACTTATGAGTGGGCACAAAAATGGAGGGAAAGACTGAATGGTTTAACAAGAGGGTGATATATTTATTGAAGGGTCCGGGGCCAGTGTAGTGCAATGTCTACTCTCCGAGCTTCTCGATCTTGTCCATGACCTCGTCGGTGAGAAGGTTCGACACTTGTCCGAGCTTGCTCGACTGGTACTTGTTCTGTAACGTATTGATTTCTTCTTAAATACTGTCTGAAGAAAACAATCTAACCTTGATGGCAACAAGCTTGGCTTGCTTGAAGTTACGAGAAGCAACCTGCGTCAACAAGGCGACAGCCTCGTTAATCTCCTCACGAGTGGCTCCGAGGTGGCTGCTGAAAACGAATCATCAATTCGAGAACAAAAATTTGCAACTAACATGATCGTGTTCTCAGCTTGCTTCGCATCGAGTCCCTCAACATCGTGCACATGAAGAGCGATGATCATGGCAGCAATGGCGGTGTGCGATCTTGGAACCGACGACATGACCGAATCGAGAAGGGCGAGCTCTCCGATGCACTTGCTGATGTTGTAGGCATAGTAGAATGCCGTTTGGTCCACTGGCATATCCTCGTCTTCAGACAGAAGCCGCGAGATGCAACGAGCAAACACCAGAGATGACGGGCACGAGAGGTCGAATCTGAAAATTTCTGTAAAAAGCTGCTCGATTCTATGTTACTTACTGGAGCGTGTTGAGGATGGTTTGCTCCATAGCGAGAATGTGCTTCTTAGTGTACGTGTTCTCGGTGATGAACTCGTAATCGTAGATATCCGGCAGGAACACCTCCTCGAACTTGGCCGCCACAAACCTGAATTGACAAATATTAAACTGAATAAGGGAAAAGGTTTACATGGCAGAGATTCCGAGCAGCTGGAGATCGGCCTTCGAGACGCATTTCTTGGCGAGCATCTGGTCGAGAATGAACACGGTGAGATGCAGAGTTTCCGGGAGAAGATGGAAACGATTGTGAACCTGGACCAGCCAGTCAATCAGAATGCGGCGCATCTTGGTCGTCGGTTCTCCTCCGCTGAGGAACTCCTCATTCAACACGTAACGTTTCTCGTGATGAACCAGATACTTGTATATGTCCTCCGCCATTTCCAGACATTTCATCTCGTTGTCGGCGAGATTGATACGTTTCGTCTTCATTTGCGCAGCATCTCCAGCCGGTTGAATGTTGAGTGTCGGCTTGGCGATGAGCGATTCTTTCCTCGGCTGCTGCCCGGCGTTCACTGGTTTCAGTGGCCCGTTTCCCGGTTTCTGGGCCATCTAAAACAAAGACTCGGGATAATGGCTAAAACTTTTAGGTACCTTGAGGGCGTCCTTGTCTACATTGTTAGTTGTTCTTCTGTTATTGGCCCTTAGCATGGTGTCAAAGCCTCCGGCTGCAAAGCTGGTGAAATTGAACGGCATGACGGTTTTCGAAAGTAAAATTGAGAAATGAAGCGCAAAATACCTTGGTTAGTTGAGAGTTCGGTAAGTAGATACGAGAAATACTGATTTTCCCCTAGGCCAACGCTACGATGACTTTATCGAAAATTTGATCTTATCAAAAGTTCACGTTTCAAAATTTAGGGGGCCATATAAAACAACTTCTGGGCGAGGCCGAGATATATGAACAAAAATAGAGAAAGTTCGAGCACGAAAAAGCGTGAAAAAGATTCGAACGTTCCGCGTTGTACTGCGTACAACGGAGCGCAATTACAATACGGGCGGGTAATTCAAATATTGATCGACGTGCCCGATGAATCTGCATACCACAGTAGGCCCCCCTTTTCTTCGCTAGGGGGGAGGGGACCGCTAGTGCATACAGCAGCCTTGATGAGTAGCCAAGATATTACGCAATAGAAAACGCCAAGTAACACGGATTGAAAGTAAAAGTCAGAATAACAGATTCCGAATGAGCGTTTTTGATAAAATACGCGCCGGAATAAAATCTATTCGCGCCAAGAGCGGTTATCACAAAGCTAGAGCAAATTTTAGGAGATCAGAAACATTTCTGTCTGCTTTTTCAAACTCGCGGCGTTTCTACGAAGCTCCAAAGTTCCGTATCGCTTTGTTTATCGTAAATATCCACTCAAAAACAGTAATCGCGCCCCATCGAATGACCGCCAACTTAAAAAGTAAAAATTATTTGCAGAAAAACTGTTTTTTTTTTCATTGAAAGCTTTCGCAATTTGAACAAATTGAATTGCAGAATATGGAAAATCCGAAATTGAAAAAGCTGAGATCACTTTTGTTCAACAACTCGCGCGAGATATCTCATGCGCACGTGTTTGGTGAAGATGGAAGTGGGAGAAGTGAGATTATCAGGCAACAGTTGATGACTCCTGAAGATGACTGGGTAATTTAGATTTCTTTAATTGAAAACAAGACATTTTTGAGGTTTGCGCGTCCGGTGACTTCCTGTACGGCGATGGATCTCTGAAATTGCTTTTGGAAGCTTTGGCAACAGATATCGGATTCAAGACGAGAGGAGATCGTGCGGAAGACTTCATTTGCAGAGTTTACGAGAACGTTGAATGGTGTGTCTGATTGTAAATTTGTCAAATATTAAAACTCTGCAGGCCCAATCCGGAGAATAAGAAAATTTTGATTTTCCTGGATAACGCCCAAGCAATCGTCAACTATTCACCGCCCTCGCTGCAATGTTTTCTAGATTCCTACAAAGAAGCGAGTTATTTTATCCTTTTTCTAAAATTGATTCAATTTCCAGATCAGCGATATGCTCGTTCGCTTCGTCACAAGCGCTCCTTCATGTTTCAATGAATATCACACTTACTTGAGCCATCTTCAAGTTCTCGAATTCCACATTCCTTCTATATCTGACGGTGAGATTTTTAGATTTTTGCGATTTGACAAAAATTGATCAGATGAGACAAAAATGATGATTGCCCGTGCCAACCCGTCCATCAGTGCTCAGTTCGTCCATATTGCCGTCTCCTCCCTCTCCATGTTCTGTAATTCTCCTAACACACTACTCGCAATTGTATACCGTTTTTCAATGGCTTTAGCTTATTTTTCGAAAATTCTAGAGCACAGAAGCATGGGAAATGTATGAGAGCAAGGGCGAACGCGAAAAGTTCGACACCACTTCAGCGAAAGAGTGCATTCGGAAGGCTGCTGGACAGAAGCTTGGGCTGGATGCGGGAGAACAGAAAACCGGCGAAGCAGAAGACGCATTCGAGACAATGACACTGGCAATGAGGTTCGTTGTGAATCATGTTCTCTGTTTATCGGTTTCTTTCTTTTCCGGTATCTGCTGATATCTGCATACTGCGCCAGCAACAACTCTGTCCAGTCCGACAGTCGATGGTTTGTTAAAGTGAGTTCTAATACTGTTCTTTGAAAAAAAAAGGTCAGGCGATTGTGGCTATTTTTATTTATCGCCATTGTTTTTCCACGGGAAGTCTATGTTCTGGAGAGCAAATTCAATTCTCGGTCGTCCTGAACCGAGCAGGAAGTGTATTATGTCAAAGATATTTGCCAAAGAACGTCGTGAAGGTCTGTGTATCTTATTTCAGAATCACGGTAGAGACAAGCGATCCGAAAAGAAGGAACTGCGTGCGGAAGAGAATCGGCTGACCAAGGAACTCGGAGCGAAGGCGGCGGATCTTCAACGTATCATCTGTATATACCAGACCCTGCTCCAGATGAACGAATCGTTGAGCGGCGAATTCGACGTCAAAAATGTGGTAAGCGATCGTCTTGTTTTTGCTCAATGTGATGTTCGACCTTTGTTTGTCGTCGTCTAGTTCCAGTTCCTCTTCTGTATCTTTCCCCTTGTCAATTTGTTTTCTGCTCCGAGCTAATTTGTTATTTTCAGATCGCGTCGTTGGACTCTATGGGGCTAGTGTCGGTCACGAATCGGAACAACCTGGACATGCCAAAGATCAAGTGCCACATTTCTCTGGAGAGCGCATTAAAAATAGCCGGGTAAGAATGAAGAAGATGAAAATTGCAACGGTTTAAGGGAAAAAGGGCAGCTGGTGCCTGAGAGCTTATTCTTTCTCGGAATGTCACGTAAAGAAACACTTTCGACAGTTCCACCTGTTCCCGGAAATAACAAATAATCTTCTAGGAAGGGTGACTTCAAAACAACGATGCCCCTTTCGACTTAATCCGAGAGCGGACAGAAGAACACGAGATCTAGGAAATAGTCGAACATATTTAGTTTGGACAGTTATTAAATAGCAGGGAAGATGAAAATATCAGCTGGTTCTGTAGTCTTCTGCACGAATATTCAGCCGTAGTAATGAGCAGAGTTGTAAAAATAGTAAAGCTAAAAACCAGTAGTAACCCCTGCCCGACGTATTAATAGTGATGTTTGATCTTTCCTTTTTCAGATCCATCAACTTGGAGCTGAGAAACTACCTGGAATACGCGACATGACCAACTAACTCTTGATCATTTTATCAACCTGAAATTCTGCAACAATGAAAAACAGATCTCTCATTCAAATGACGTTTCTCTTCTCAAGACTTTTGCATAGTTTTGATTCATGCAGCTGCACTGAAAGAAGAATTCAGGATTGTTGATGGACTGATCTTTGACTTCTAGTCTTACTATTGTTCTTTTGTCCCAACGATCCGTCGGTTTCCGTTCTCCGTTCGTCACTTCTTTTTCAGAAGTGCAATGGCAAGACGTGCTCTAATGACCACCCACTCTGTTGACAAATGTGCATGCTTCCAGAATCGCGAACGATTCCATGCGGATGATGTCACATTTTTTCGAAGAATGTGGAAGAAAGAAAAAAAAACAACTCTAGCTATTGCAGAAATCTTTGACCGAGGAGCTCACGAGCGCTTAGAAGTGCGGTGGTGGATGAGATTGTTTTCGAGCTGATAATAGGAAGAGCTCGCAGCTCTGATTCGGATCAGACCCGCATTTGGCGAACAGGTCGACGCGGATTTTTCTGGCAGGAACCGTTCCGAAAATCTCCGAGAGGAAAAAACAGAACAATCGGAGAACATCTTCTGATGTTTATGAGACCTCCTAAATCTTTGGCGAACTGTGGTCTCTGTAATTGGTTTCGGTTTTATTGGCAAGTATGGTCTTCGTAGGAATCATCTGTTGCCGCCTGCCAACGGAAGTGGTCTTCAAATTCAAATTCCTGTTGGTTTCGTTGAACTAAAAATACCAGAAAATTGAAGTGAAATGAAATGCTAATGCACAAGTCGTGGGAGGTGGGCAAATTGAATTCTGCCCGGATGAACACGATCAACAATCTGCACATGAGCGAGCGTGTACATTTTGGTCCGTGCTCAAGACACGAATCCGTCCCGGATTCCGGGAAGATGTGCACCTCGACTCGATTCAGTTCTTCTGACCACTTCCAGAATCAGCACTAGACCGTGTCGATCAGCAGATTCAGATTCACTGGGATTCCGTGTCCGTTCGACCGAATTCCTCTTTATTATTGCAATAATTATTGTTATTGCTGCTTCATTTTTTTGGAATATTTAATGTGTTTTTAATAAAAATCGACTCAAAATTCATTGATATTGAGAGATCGTCTGGAACGAGACAATGCAAGTCGGGGAGAGGGATGATCACGTGTATCACAATTGAAAGGGCGGCGACCGGTACGTGCAAGAACAAGAACGGAAGGAACTGGGGACGGAGAAGAACTATTCTAGCGATGGGGGGGAAGGGGGACATTCAGAAGAAGAAGGAGAAGACACAAATAATGATAAGATGGGAAACTGGAACAGGGCGGAAACAAGAGGAATGCAAGGGAGCAGAGTGACCACCGGAAGAAGACGTGGAACGGGAACATGAGAGACAAGGAGGTAGTGGTGAGCAAGGGTCCTGAGGCGAAGAATACGGTAAGCAGAAGAAGAAGAAGGGAACAGACTGGATTCAAGAATGTACCCGAGGAGGAAGTTGATGAGAGAGAGAGAGAAAGGGAATGGAGATTCTAGGACGAGAACCGTGGAGAAGAGCACTTGGGATGAAGCAGATACAGCTAGGAAGGAATCAATACTTGGAACGGAGATGTCTCGTGTGACGACGGGGAGTGAACAGTTTCAGACAGTCTCGGAAGGCATCCGTGGAGAAGCAGTTGGCTCTGGAAACATGGATCATTAAGAAAGGGAAGAGAAATAACAGGAGACATACCTGCATTCGACCCTCATGTTCGGTCGGGAATGAGAGCTCAACTCGTGGCACATGTCGCATATCCTCTCCATAACTTCTCCTACTGGTTCATCTGCCAGTACTGCACATGAAGGGGAGGATTCTTCGTCGGTTCGGGAAGTGGACTCTTCCATGACGAGCCGCGCGTTGGAGAGGGATACGGTGAGGGCGAAGAGGAGGAACGAGATTACGGTGGAACGGAGTCCGACTGGGAGGAAGAACATGGCGGATGAGATGGGTAGAAGTGAATTGAAGAAGGCGCAAAGCTGAGAAGTGTTTGATGGCGAAAGGGCACGCCAGGGGCGGTATTTATATTTTATATTCGGGTGGCTCCTCCCCCTTGGTCGCCGAAAAGAGACTAACGAGACGCAGACCGACTAATTTTTTGGGCGCGAATTCGCCCCGCAGCCTGCTTAACCCCTGGGAAAGTGGGCGGGACTAGGGGATTATAATGGAGAACGAGCTGTTACAAAGAAAAGGATAATGACGATGGTCCGATGATGCATGGCACACAAAGTTGCCCTGCTGAATGCAGAGTATAATTGTCCTACAGTAGGCATCTGAATGGTTCAAAATCTGAAGATCACGTGGCAGTTCTGACGTGATCCCGAAGTTCTTCGGCATGCAAAGTTTGCACCTGTTCCCTCTACGCAAGCTCATTGCGACCTGAAACTCGGTCACGTACACGTCTGGAAACGTCACACCCGAGTCGCACTGACAGTCGGTCGCAGCTGTTTGTCTCTCATTTCCTTTTGCCACCAGTCTCCTTGGCTACCCGACTTCCTTCCGAGACTTCTCTCTGTCTCCGGCTCAATTTGGCTAGCTCAACGCACTTTTCGGCTGGTGCTGCAAACAAAAACAAAGAGCGACGAGCGACGCGAAATGTTCAAGAAACACGTCGATCACAATGTGAACGCCGGAATAAGATCGCCATGTTCGCGGAAAACTGCTTGTTTTTTTTCGTCCGATTGTTCAAAAATGTGAATTTCGCGCGCATGAGAAACGACGTCAGTCCCCACGCAATCGGAGAACTGACAGAAGGAAAAGGAAGAGAAGAAGAAGAAGATCGGGAAGAAAACAAAGTACCGAAAAACGAGCAGAACAGGTGGAATCAGCCTGCAAACCGGCTCAGAGACTGCCGAGATTTTGCTTCAGATCATCAGTTAGTCATATTGTTATCCGAAAATAGGAATTTTTACGAGCAGTCAGCAGGCTTGCGGCTGCAATTTGTTAATTTTTTTACCTTGGGTTCAACTTTAATTCCTTCCATGCAGACATAGCATAATAATGCAATTTAGAAAAGTAGAAACAGAAAGAGCTCTTTTAATCTCCCTTTATTTCGAGTTCTTGATGTCACTCACCCAGTCTCAATTTCAAAAATGGAGTCCGTCCATACTTCTGATACATTTATAAATTGCCTTTTCTTCTTCTACGGACTCTATAATTTTGCGATGAAAGGTTAGGTTCCCTCCGCAAAACATTTGGAAAAGATGATATCATCAGGGTTCAATATGACCCAATCTTCTAGAATTCAGCTCACGAAAGTTTCCAGATGTTTTTAGAGGAGATGTCAGCATTCGAAGACTCAGGTGACAAGTGTTTCGAATCATTCAGCGGTTTTTGAAGAGCTGGAACATTTGCATCTATCCTCTTTTTCCGTTTCAATTTAGTGAAAGTGACGTGCAAAAATGTCAAGAAGCGGAAGGTGGGGATGACCATTTCGGAAATAGAAGTCTTGTTTAGCACGGAACTTGACAGTGGCTGTCGAGTCAGTTGACCTCCGGAATCATATGGAAGGAGGCGTGAGAAGGGGTCAGTGCGGGGGTCCGGGGCCTTCTTCTTCCTGCTCCTTCTCCTTTCTATGGGGGAGGAATTGGATATGCTTTCTTTCCAGTTATGTTCGATTTCACGCCATTTGAAACTCTGCTAGTCAGTCTCTCGCCTGCAATAACAACAAGCACACTTTACTCTCGTTTCCTTTTTTAGATCTGGAGAGACGAGAAGGGGAGGGGGAAACTCAACAAGTAGCAACAATGATCCGGGACGCTCAGCTCAGTGCGACGGAGGACTGCATTCCGCGCGCATCCTCGGAATGAGTCATGCCGCCGGGAAAAGGGGAAATCCCGCGGAGCGATAAATACAGTCGAAACAAGAAATAATTCAAATGGGAAACAGCGACAGATAACCTCTTCTGCGTATCACATGGCAGCGACGCGGAGAAGAGGGTGTAACAAGGTATTTGGGGGATCACAAAACTGAAACACAGGACAGGAC